>WSTY01000849.1:0-14055 GCA_019633465.1 Tulasnella sp. 417 | reverse complement strand
AATTGTATTTCACACTTTTCTTGAGGGAATCAGGTTTCTCTCACCATCTCTTTAAGGGATTCTCGACAATGTTCCGCCGTCGGTCTTTCGGAAGGATTGTGTTTCCAACACTTGGTCATCAGCAAGCAAAGCTCGTCGATGAATGATAGATGAATGTTTTCCGTCAATGATGGCAGTTCTTCTCCAAGGACGCGTTGAACAACGATGATGTCCGATAGGGCATCTTGGAATGGGAGCGAGTTGGTCATAACCTATTTCCGAGCGAAAGTTCGTGAGACCGCCAATGAGGCTAGGATGAAGGAGTCTCACCTCATATGCTATCCACCCCAACGCCCAGATATCGCTCCAAAGGCTAAGCTGATCCTCGATTAGCAGCTCTGGAGCGGCCCAGCGAAGGGTGTACTTATTACCGGTCAGGGTTATAGTATTGCTGGAGGCGCAGAAGGCCGCGTTGAGCGGTTGTGCTGAGCACGAATGACTCTCAACTTGCAAGATCTGCCCATGGGCATCGCTCTGCGAAAGATAACGAGCGGAGCCAAAGTCTGTAATGCTCGCCCAGCAGTTCCCGTCGACCAAGACATTGAGCTACATTGCATGAGACTCAGTTTCTTGATGGAAGCTCCACTTCACTACGAGAACGTACCGATTTAAGGTCACCGTGGCAGATAGGAGGCTCTTGGCTATGCAGGTACGCCAGTCCCTGCGCCACATCATTAATCTGAAACAAGCATATATCAGGGCTTTAGTTTTAAGGAGACGGTCCGTTTGACATCTTACCAGCGAAATTCTCTCCGGAATTTCCCAATCCAGTAAGGCAACAAAGTCCTTCAAATTGCCATTGTCGAACCAGGGAAATACGAGCCAAATTATGCCGTTGGATATGTCTTCAGCGAACCCCTTGAATCGGACGATGTTTGGGTGCATGAGCCCCTCTAAGAATTGGGCTTCCCTAACAGCCAACTGGATGATCCATAAGCGCTTTGTCGGCCTCAGTCACCCGAAGGGTTCTTACCCCAAGTGCTCGCTCGAGATCCGTATCCTCTGCTATCCTCATTTTCTTCACTGCTAGCTCCTATAGGATTGCATCTCGGTGATGAACCACAAAAGGAAGAACAAGTGGTTCACTAACGATGTCTAACGGGCCATGCATGTCGAACCGGCCCAGCATGCCCGACCGGCCAAGCGCTTCCGATGAACCGCCCGTGTCCAACGAGCCGCGCATACAGCCCTTTGAAACCGTTGCGTGTCCACCACGGAACTCCCGACCGTCCTCCGGAAATTCGATCCTTCCTGGGTCGAGCCTCCGGTGGGCAAGCTTCGCCATTCTGGTCCTCTACAGACAAAAAAAGAAAAAAAAAAAGTCCGAAAGTAGTTTAACTCAAGGAGAACGCTCTAGAGCTTCGCACATAGACGCACCAATTTGCCACTCGGCTCGAATCCGCGTGGGGAATTGCTCGAATCGCACCCGACCGGACGAGAAACGTCAGCATCGGCATGGTTACTTTCACCCTCCATCAAGGTATTTGCTTGAATGTGCTTGGGCGTTGATTCCGCCTAGCTTCAAAAAGGAGTTTCCACCTCCAGAGAAGGGGTATAGAAGGATGTTGTACAAGTGCCTCGGGAGTAGCGCCGGGGGTTGGAGGCCTAGAAGGACGCGTCGACGCTTCGCTGCTCCGAATCAAGTCGCCTCCCCCACCCAGTTTGCCTCGAGTCCGGCGGCACGAGGTGACTCATCTACGGGTCACACTTTGGAGTATTCCGTCGCGAAGTCCAACGATCGATTGATGAGAGCTTATCGCGGAAATACACGTTTCAAATCGTGCTACACATGGCTGTACTCGAAGAGACAGTACTAGTGTTCACGTTTCCCTTTTTCCCCCAAGTTTCTTATTAGGAAGGAGAGGTCGAGCAAACTTTGTGGCTAGCCGAGGTGACGTCTTGTTATACATTCGGACGTCTCCGCGCTTCCGAGGGCCCTTGACCGGAAAAGATTCGACGGCGACACACACCACTTTGGCCGTGACGTCCTTTTAAACTTCCCTCTGTCAGATGCTTCTGCATCGATCAGTCAATGAAGGTTGCGCCCCTTTGTTCGAAAGGATTGAGACCCAGGGTGAGGGCTTTTGAATCGGTTGGAGAGTTACCGGTGCGGCGGTGCACTAGCGCAATACAGTACTTTGCACCTCGCCCGTATATAGCCAACCAACACACAGCGTGGGCCCTCACTTTGAATAGAACAGAGACGACATTTTCTCGATAATCTAACAAACAATCCTCGACTTTGTTGTCGACTGCTGACATCACAAACCGACCTAGTCCAGATTCAAACTTTCTATTATCAGCCCCCGCTCTCGTCCCACCCGTTACCCGAACACAGTTCAACCTCAAGTGCGTATCGTCAAGAACCCTATAGTTCACTCATCACAATCATCTCTGACATGCCTCAGAACGAATACGAGCGCCTTTACGCACGCGCAACAGCTGCATATTCGACACCGGCGATTACTCCATGAACCGTAGAGCTGCCCCCAATCACCACCCCAGGGAGTCGGTCATCTTCGAAATCTCGGGCGCACAGACTGTTGCCGAACACTGGGCTTTACTCGTGGGTTAAGGTGGTGAGAGTAGCTGTATTGTCAGTTAGTTACAAGTATGCGCCCAAAACAAAGCGACGTCGCAGCAACCCACACCGACCCGTTGAACCGGGCCATCGACTGATCTATATATTGAAATCTGAACATCATGCGACGCAACGAAGTTGTTAGCCTAATATGGTCTAGAATGTCTCTATGAGCTCTCCGGCGGCATGGTCTAGTTGGAGCAATTGACGGGCATCGGCGGCATCCTCGAGCGCCTCAGCCATCGCGTCGTTGTTACCAGCTTGCTGAGCAATTGCAGCGGCTTGTTCGTAAAGAAAAACGGCATCAACCCAACTCCTCTGGTCACGGCGCACGTCGGCAAGGCCCAAAAGGGCGTCGAATATGCCTTCCATGTCACCGAGGTCGGTACGGATCTCGAGGACCTCATCGTAGAGCGGGATGGCATTGTCATACTCGCCTCGGAGTCGATGCACATCAGCCAGGCCCCACAGAGCTGAGGCTCTGCCTTTTCTGTCGCCGAAATCGGTACGAATTTTCACAACCTCGACGTAGAGCTCCGTGGCCTTGCTGTAATCGTCTCGCAGCCGATGCACATCAGCGAGGCCCCACAGAGCGTCGGCCCTGCGTTCTTCATCATTGAGTCTGGGAAGAAGATTTAAAGCCTCGCAGTAGAGCGGGACGGCCGTATCGTACTCTTCTCGACGTCGATGTGCATCAGCAAGCCCACAGAGAGCGTCGACTCTGCCCTCTATGCCATTAACGTCGGTACGGATTTTCAAGACCTCATGATAGAGTGATATGGCCTTTCCGTACTCGCTTCGATGTCGGTGCACGTCAGCGAGACCGCACAGAGCGTCAGCATGACCTCCTTTACCGTCGGCGGGGTCTTGACAGATTTCCAACGCCCTGTCGTAAAGCCCCATGGCCTGATCGTACTCTCCTCGAAGCCGGTGCACGTCACCGAGACAACACAAAACTTCGGCTCGGCCTTTCACGTGGACGGGGACGGTACACATTTCTAAGGTCTTGGAATACAGCTCCACGGCCTCCTCGTACTCGCCTCGAAGGCGATGCACGTCGGCAAGAGCCCACAGAGCTGAGGGTCTGCCTTCTCTGTGTCCAATGCTGGCCCAAATTCCCAAGACCCCTGAGTAGAGCGAGATGGCCTTGCCGTACTCACGCCGGAGCCGATGCAGACCAGCAAGGTCCCAGAGAGCTTCGGCTTCCCCTTCCCTGTCTCCGTGGCCAGTACAGATTGCCACAATCTCGGAATAGATTGGGAACGCCTTGTCGTACTCATCTCGTATCTGATGTAGTTGGGCGAGATTTCGCAGACTGAAGATCAGAGCTGGTGTGTCCCCAAGCGCTCTTAGGTGTTCAGCGGCCATAAGGAAGAAATCGAATGCCCTCCCGTATTCACCCTGAGCTTGATGCATACGCGCCGAGCGGTTAAGACGGTCTGGGAAGCGAGGTCTGTCGACTATTCCGGGAATGTGGATGAATGGAGCGAACATCGGCTGTTCAGAAACGTCAGCTGTGTCTCAAGATCGGCAGGGAACCAAATTATCTCACCATTTGTTGGATACGCTCTCGACAGTACTCGGCCGTCGGTCTTTTAGCTGCACTATTTTGCCAGCACATATTCATAAGCGAGCAAAGGTCTTGGATAACTGATAGATGGTCTTTTCCGGTAAGTGATGGTAACTGTCCCCTCAGGACGCGCTGGATCACAACGATGTCCGTCGAGGCATCTGGAAAGGGCAATGAGTTGGTCATAACCTAGTTCAAATCGAATTCGTGAGCCTTAAATACCGATCATGTTCTGACTAGGCAGTCGGGGCTTGTTTTATAGCTTACTTACTTCATATGCTATCCACCCCAACGCCCATATATCGCTCGAAAGGCTAACTCTATCTTCAATTAGCAGTTCTGGAGCTGCCCAGCGAATGGTATACTTATTCCCTGTCAGGGTTATGGTATTTGTGGTGGCACAGAATGCCGCGTTAAGCGGTTGCGCGGACTGATGCTGGCTTACAACCTCGTCCTTGGGGTCACGCTGCGAAAGACGGCGAGCCGAGCCAAAGTCTGTGATTGCTGCACAGCAGTAATAGTCGACCAATACATTCAGCTGGATCATTATTGAGAACTCAGTCTTTCAAGTACCCTATATCGCACAAATAAAACGTACCGATTTAAGGTCACCATGACATATGGGCGGTTTTTGACTATGAAGGTATGCCAATCCCTGGGCCACATCGTTGATCTGGAACACGGCGTTTTAAGGGCTTGGTTTAGAGAAAGAGTAAAAAAAACCCAATCTTACTAGCGAGATCCTCTCTGGAACTTCCCAATCTACGGAGGCAACAAAGTCCTTCAAATTCCCTCTCTCGGCCCATGAAAACACGAGCCAGATTATGCCCTCAGGTGCGTCCTCTATGAAGCCTTTGAAGTCGACAATGTTTGGGTGACAGAGCTCTGCTAGGAACTCAGCTTCCCTGATTGCCAACTGGGGGAACTTCAGCGCTTTCCGAGACCTCTGCCTAAATCTGTCGAAGGAGTCTTACACCTAGTACTCGCTCAAGGTTTCTATCATCTGCCATCCTCATTTTCTTTACTGCTATGTCGACCTCCTGCAAGATCGTGGTTCAACGATGAGTCAGAAATGGGAGGAGCATGATCCAGGACCGACTTTTGTTGACAAATGCAGCCGCCGAAAAGCTTTTGAAACTGTCGCATGTCCACCATGGAACTCCACGGCTTTCTTTGGAAAGGTCATGGAGGATATATTAATCCTCCTGCTGCCGAGCTTCTCGATTCTGGCCCTCTACAAACAAGTTGTCGCATTAAACATTGGAAACTAAGTCAATGAGAGTTCGATCTAGGCTCACCAATTTGTCGCTCGGCTTGAATCTACCCGGGGAGCCACCAGGATGAGACCTGAGCGGACCAGGTGTGTCAGACCCAGCACGGTTCCTTTCATCTTCCATCAAAATATCTGCTTGAATATGCTGAGACATTGTATTCTTTGAGCTCAGGATATGATCTTCTAGGCTAGGGGGAAGCATGTAGGGGGGGGGTTATAAGGGCGGCGGGAGTGGTGCCGGGGTCGGGTCTAGAGGGACAGATAGAACGTCTATCATATCCCGACTAAGTTCAGATAGCCTTCCTGCCCACATTCCCGCACCGAGTCAGAGCACACGAGGTGTTTGCTTTCCCGGGCTCCAGCGATACACCTTGGAGCATTCGTTTGGAGAAGTCCAGCGAAAGATGTTGAGTTCTTAGCGCGCAAATCCTCATTTCGCACGTGACGCACAGGGAGACAGCGCTCATGATTCCCCTTTCGCTCGAGCTTCGAACCAGGAAGGACAAGTTGAAGACGCTCCACCATCGTGGTCGTAGGCCGGCCGAGGCAAGATTCGCATCTCCGCGCAAGAACCCTGCCCTGGAACGACTCGACGGTGGTGGCAAATATGAGACACTGAGTTTCAGGTCTGCAAATGCGATGAAATGTATCCTTTCTTCCCCCTCGGTAGACTCATTTATGTCAGAGAGCTTGATCCAGGACTGGGCAAAAGCAGGCGCGCGGTGGAGGGAATTGGAGGTGGCGCTCGTTTGTTTGGGCGGAGCTCGAATTTGTTTCTTTTCATCGCATAGAACCCATTCGCTCTCCGATACCCCCATATGCGTAATTCACTCACATACTCACTACTGCCAAGCGCCCGGTAAACTAACGTCGATTCTAAAAGGGTTGCGGCCGCCGGGAGCCCTAGCCAAACATTCGGGGCGGGGTCGATAGACCAAACCTCGCTCCCATGGTCAACTAATTTCATTGCGCTTGATTGAGTTGGAGAGAATGGAAACGCCACGGTTGCATAATCATACGTCGGACGGTCTCGACGATCTCTACCTGACTCTCGATCTCGCCGTCGACCGCTTTCGCCAGAGAGGGACGGGTGACCGCTCAGTCAAGATTCTAACTTCCCGTTAGAATCCTCATTCTAGTTTCTAGTGGCTGCTCACGTTGTATGGTACTCAACAACCGTTCAACCTCAAGGGCGTATCGTCAATGACGGGAAGGCTCCAGTCATGATCAAAATGGATGTGCCCCCCTCAAACGTCCACACCTTCATGTCCTGGAGTGGCTACACACCAAACATCGGTGCCCCCCCCCTGGTCCGCACGGCGGTTCGCGTCATTTTGGGACGAGGCTCCGCCAGCACCTACAAGATCGCCCACGAAGGGCTAATGGAGCGGCATGAAACTACAGTTCGCAATGGAAACGCCACCTTCAGCGGGGATTACGACCGACTTTGTGGGGACCGGGTCGTCCCTTAGTACTGTTGGGTGCACAGGGGGACTGCGCTACGATGGAAACAACCCCTACCATACCAAGAAAGCCCTCAACATTAGGATCCTAGCGTCCGTTTGTTTTACAAATCTCCAGGCAGCAAGAACCTGATCAGGCCGGAAGGCGAGATGGAAGCTTGGTAGCTTCCGAATCAACTCCTCACCTGCGAAGACATCTCGTTGGTGCACGCGGAGATATTTGGTTCTACCTCATAGGGCAGGATACTGGCCGATTTAGGATACTCGATGTAAGGAGCACAGTCGCGGATCCCAGCATTGATTCTTTACCTGATTCGGCACCCTCGGAACTTCCCTCCCCCTCCAGAGCTAGATAACCCTTGAAACCTTGTCCTATGACGAATTGATGTATCAATCTTGTGCAAAAACGCGTAGAAAAGCTTCAAAGCAAAATCTGAACGATCATTGTCGAGTACGGGCAGAAACGAATAACAAGATAAATGATACAAGATCGTTACGAATTTAATTTCCGCTTCGCCCATCGACAAGCCCTGCCCCTGATTATGCTTCCTGTGACCGCAGATCTTTCTCAGCCGGGCAATTATGGTGAGCGTCCACATCTGTCAACGGTTACGCTCAAAGTATCAGGCGAGGCTCATTCTCTCGAACGTCCGTCCTTGAAAAGCCTTTCATTTTGCGCATAGTTCTGTTGACATTTTGCTAGGGCCCTGTGTAACGTGCACAGCGAGCATGAACCCAAACGACCGAAGGATCCAACGTCGCGGAAACTCGCTGCACCGGGAGAAATGCGACGGGCTCAAACGTTGAATTCAAAAGCGGCATAAGAGTTACCTAGGCACTCATAACAAACCAAGGTATCTCTCCTCTCCCTTCTAATGTGAGAATCGACATATTTATATCATAGACACTTTATCGAGTTATGATAACTTGTGACTCGGCGCACGTGGTGAAAGAGAAGGACCTCCTCTGCGCCCCAAGCAGTTGCTACTAGTCTCTTGGGAGGACCGAACCTGACTTTTCCCTTCTGTATCCGATCGTTTCAACCCAACATCGCGTGCAGAGAAACGGTCGCTAGATCTCTGTAGAACTCGGAGAGACGTAATTCTCCGTCATTCATTAAAGTCTCGTACCCCAGCCCATGCCTTCCTCTGACAGATTCGTGGAAGGTACGAGGTTAATGCATGGGACCAAGGAGTAACCATGCTCAAATATTGACTTAGGACAAACCTAAAGGAAGCCACAAACCGCCGAACCAGACCAGCAGATCTAACACTACACTTCCTGGATCATACTATGCAATACAGATATAGAACCCTATCTAGTCTGAAATTTTACTATGAGATGTGAGCTCTTGTGGCGGGAGCAAAACTCATGGATTTTCACAGCGTCAACGATGGTCCCCTAGGCCTCATCATAACGTGTTCACCGATTAATTTTAGCCCTCTTTTTGGCAAAGGATTACCCGAATGGTTTTTGGTAACGATGCATCCCGGCAAGGACGAAGAGTACCTCTGAACTGTATTTTCGGTTGCCGAGTCCAACACTGATTTCCAAGACCTCGGAGTTGAGCGGGATGACTATTCCGTGCTCCACTCGAAGCCGATGCAGATTAGCGAGACCCCACAGGGCGTCTACTCTGGCCTTCCTGTCGCAGGCGGACGGTAGCACGAATTTTTAAGGCCTCGGAGAAGAGCCAGATGGCCTTATTGTACTTACCCAGATGCCTATGCACATTGGCGAGACCCCAAATGGCAACGGCTCTACCTTTATTGTCGTGAAGGCTGGTGCATATTTCCAAGACCTCAGCGTAGAGTGGGATGGCTTCGTTGTACTCCCCTCGATGCCGATGTACGTCAGCGAGACCCCAAAGCGCGTCAGCTCGGCCTTTTCTGTCGTTGAAGCCAGAATAGATATCCAGGACCTCTGAATACCGCGAGGCGGCCTCGTCATATTCCTTCCGCCGCCGATGTACATCAGCGAGTCCCCAAAGCGCGTCGGCCCTGCCATTGCTGTCGCAGAGGCTGGTACGAATTTCCAAGACTTCAGAGTAAAGCGAGAGGACCTCGCCAGATCTTTCTCGGTGCCTCTGCACATCAGCGAGGCCCAAAAGGGCATCGGCTCTGCTGTTGCTGTCCCGGAGGTTGGTACGGATTTCTATGGATTCAGAAAAAAGCCGGATGGCTTTTTTGTCTTTGCGCCGACGCCTATGTACAGTGGCGAGGCCCCAAAGCGCATCGGCTCTTCCATCATTGTCGCGGAGGCTGGTACGAATTTCCAAGACCTCCGAGTAGAGTGGGGTGGCATCGTTGTACTCACCCCGATGCCGATGCACTTCAGCCAGGCCCCAAAGCGCATCAGCTCTACCTTTGCTATCGCGTATGTTGGTGCAAATTTCCAATGCCTCGGAGTAGAGCGGGATGGCCTGGTCATACTTGCCTCGCTGCCGGTGCACATCGGCCAGACCCCAAAGCGCGTCGGCTCTACGTTTGATGTTGCGGAGGTTGGTACGAATTTCCGAGGCCTCAGAGTAGAGCGAGATTGCCCTGTCGTACTCGCCTCGATTGCGGTGCGCAGCAGTGAGGCTCCAAAGAGCGTCAGCTCTACATTTGCTATTCCACAGGCTAGGACATACTTCCAAGACCTCGGAGTAAAGCAAGTTTATGTCATCGTAATCGCCTCGATGCTGATGCATATCAGCGAGATCCCAGAGGGAGTCGGCTCTACATTTGCTGTACCAAAGACTGGGACGGACTTCTAAGACTTTATTGTAGAGCGAAATGGCCTCCTCGTACTCCGCCTGATGCCGATGGACATCAGCAAGACCCCAAAGAGCATCGGCCCTTCCCGCTCTGTCCCTGAGGCTGGTACGAATTTCTAAGGCCCGAGAGTAGAGCGGAATGGCCTCGTCGTAATTGCCCCGGTGCCTGTGCACTTCAGCGAGAGCCCAAAGAGCGTCGGCTCTGCCCTCATCGTCGCTGAGCCGCGTACAGATTCCTAAGACTTCTGAATAGAGTGGGATGGTCTCGTCATACTGCTTTCGATGCCAATGCACATCAGCAAGACTCCAAAGAACGTTGCCTCTACATCTGCTGTCCCAGCGGCTCGGACAGATTCCTAAGACCTGCGAATAGAGCGGGATGGCCTCGTCGTACTCCCTTCTATGTCGTCGCGCATCAGCGAGTCCCCAAAGCGCGTGCGCCCTTCCCCCTTTGTAGCCGAGATCTGTCCACACTTGTAAGGCCTCGGAGTAGAGCGGAATCGCCCCTTTGTACTGGCATTGAAGTAGATACCCGTCAGCGAGGTAGCATAATGCCTTGGCCATGCATCTTGCTTGCTGAAGTTCCCGACCCCAAGACTTGAGTTCCATAGCCTTCTTGTACTCATCTTGAAGTCGATAGAGTTGAATGACGCTACACAAACTTGAAACTAGGTCTTCTGGTGGGCCGTCCGTTCCCGAAGCTTTAAGGGCCTTTACGAAGAACCCGAAAGCTCTCTCATATTCACCTCGAGATTGGTACATACGTCCCAAATCGTCCAGGCGGTCAGTTGGGAGCAATCTCTTCCTCAGTGGACGCGGGCTAACTTCCGGAACAAACATGGGCTATGACACAACACGTCAATTACGTTTAAATACCTGAGAGCCAGTTTATCCCACCATCTCTTTGATAGAATTTCGGCAATAATCAGCTGTCGGCCTTTCTGTAGGATTATTTTTCCAACACATCGTCATAAGCGAGCAAAGCTCCTTAATGAATGATAAATGAGCGTTCTCAGTGAGTGATGGCAACTCTCCCCCAAGGACGCGTTCAACGACCACGATGTCCGTTGAAACGTCTTGGAATGGGAGCGAATTGGTCATAACCTATTTCCGAGCCCATCCTTCAGCTTCGGCTGCGATTCATACCCAACTTACGCCGTCTCACCTCGTAGGCTATCCACCCCAACGCCCAGATATCACTCCGGAGGCTAAGCTGATCTTCTATTAGCAGCTCTGGAGCGGCCCAGCGAAGGGTATACTTATTCCCGGTTAGGGTTATAGTATTGGTTGAGACACAGAAAGTTGCGTTAAGCGACTGCGCCTGGCATTCAACCTGCTCGACGGGTGTCTCGGAATCCCGCTCCGGGAGACGACGAGCTGAGCCAAAGTCTGTAATACTCGCGCAGCAGTTCTTGTCAACTAACACATTGAGCTGCATCATTTGAGTCTCAGTTTGTCAAGTGAGTGATCTTCCACTAATGCAACGCACCGCCTTAAGGTCGCCATGGCAGATGGGGGGTGTCTGGCTGTGGAGGTATGCCAATCCCTGCGCTACGTCATTAATCTAAAATCACGACTTCTTAGGGCTAGACTTTAGAAAATTGTGATTGAACTTACCAGCGAGATTCTCTCGGGAATTTCCCATTCTAGTAAAGCAACAAAGTCCTTCAAGTTGCCATTGTCAGCCCATGGAAATACAAGCCAAATTATGTTCCTGGATATATCTTCAATGAATCCTTCGAAGTAGACGATATTTGGATGATAGAGCTCTGCTAAGAATTCGGCCTCCCTTATTGCTAACTGGGCGAATTTAAGTGTTATACGAATTATATGCGAGGTTGGCCGAAGCATTCTTACCCCCAGTGCGCGCTCGAGATCCGTGTCATCTGCTATCCTTAGTTTTTTCACTGCTACGAACTGCAGGGTTGCAGTTTAATGATTGCCGCAGAAGGAAGAAGAAGTGGTTCACTGACAATGTCCCCAAAAAGATTTATTCGGCCTTTTGAAACTGTTGCATGTCCCCCATAGAATTCGTGGGTGTCTTCTGGAATCGTAATCCTTCCAGGATCAAATCTCCGGTGTGCAAGGCGATCAAATCTGGCCCTCTGCAAATAAATCAACTCGATAAATTATCATCATCGGTACTCAGAGCTCGTACGAGACGTACTAAATTGGAGCTTAGCTCGAATCCGCCCGGCGGACCACTTGAATCAGACCGGGCCGGACCAGGAATGTCGGCATCGACATGTCTTCTGTCTTCATCTGGTTGACTGCGAAGAAGCATCGCATGCGTTGATTTTTAGTTATGAGGTTTCAGGCTGAGATGAGAGATGTGGAAGGAGTTTGTTCGATGGACGCGGTGGCAGTGGTTTATGGGAGGCACAAGGGAGACCGGCATCCTTTCGGCTCGTTCTCTAGAGCGGTGCCGCGTGGAGGGTCCTCGTCCCCCCGTCGGGATCTTGTCGGGGATTCTGCTCTCAAGTCCCCCTAACACCCCGACCCTCAATATATTTCTTTATACTTCCACCTGGCTCGCGACTCTCCATCAAGGGCCCGAGGGTGGTCAGAGAATCCAAGACGCGAAATCCATGTATCGCCCACTCCTTCTACCTGTTTCGTCTAGAGCTGAGTGGAAACAGGACCTCCCGGCTAGCTGCAGCGCTCGCTGAGGTAGCAATATATTCATGTTTGTTCTTTCACACCCAGCAATTTTTACTATAACAATATTTAGAGCCACATCCACCTAATTCTAAAGACAAAAAGTGACAGACTTTAGTGAACAGATGACTCTCTTAAGGATCAATGAGAGCTCACGGTCAACCTGCTCCGTTGACCAACCCCCCCAGGGGAAATCCACCGTTCCTAGGCGGCTTTAAATCAACGCCAACTTATCAGGGCATCACCACCGAGAATGCGGTCGGCGGCAGTGCCCAAGTCTTGTTTCATCGGCGGAGAGAACAGGCAATCTCTTAGACAACGAGGGGGAAGACGCGCAAGGTGCTCCGAAGCGAACCATCGTCAAAACAAAAAACAAGATGCGAACACGAATATGAGGTAGGATTACTCAAACAAGGTCATTTACGTAATCAAATTTCCTTTTAACCAGCATACATGTTTGTCACTGAGTGTGCTTACTGCAAACCCAGATCTGTTCCCAACCCGGATGTCTGATGAGCGTCTGCGCTGGTGATGGCCACGCCCAAAGTGCTAGAAGAAAGCTCACCCTCTCGAACGTCTGTCTTTGAAGAACTCTTCATTTTGTCCATAGTACGTTCGACACCTTGCTGAGTGGCCGCATAACCTGTCCAACCGACGTGAACCTCAACCCACCAACAAACTCGGTGTCACCCACTTCTGGCAAGCCCCTCGTCAACTCTTCTATCGAACTCCTTGCTCTTTTCAGCAGCGATTTCAAGACCTCGATTAGTATTCCAACCGGTCACGGAATCACCCGAGGTAGCATCGGCTGCGCCTGCGAGGCTGCCAGGGACAGCTGCAACGGAGGCGCTGGGAGAGTCGCCGTCGCCTGGGGACTGGTTGTCGCTGAAGTTGCGAACAAAAGCATCTGCTAGGGGGCTGATGGCGGTGGCGACTTTAGCAGACGCTCGTTCTGAGGGGACGCTTTGTGGAGCTGGACCGATCCCACCAGCGTCGGTGGGGGATTGGTTGTCTTCGAAATTTCGGACGAAGGACATGGTTGATGGATAGGATTGTAAGGTAATGATAGTTAGTCTTGTGAGTTGCATGCGACGGTCGATCCGGAAGCAGTAGATATAGGTGTTCTCTGAGGCGCGGCGGGAATTATGACGGTTGCGTGGTGCGGGGCGCACGTGATATGACACCCCCATCGCCACTCTTTGGAGCGCTTCGAAGGATCGCCCTGTGAGGGGGGAAAAACTGTGGGAGCAGTGGGTCATAAGTTCCCAGCCGCGGTGGGTTTTCCCGCGGGCTGAGACTACCGTGGAAGGGTCCAGAGCTCCATTGGTAGCCATGCATTTCGCGCACTATGTAAAGGGAATTTGGTGCTCGACAAGCATCTAACTGAGCGATTGCAGTCTAAGTAAACTATGAAAATGCATTGCCACTATCCTTTGTGGCTGGACGCTTGACTACTGGATCAGCCACGAGTTTGTTTATGTCCACGAATCTAACGTGGAAGTTCTGAATAACCACCTGTGACGCACTCTCTCGCCAAGAGCTACTACATTGGTCCGGAATGATTGGCCAGGTGTTGTGCCACCCCGGGGTTCCCCAACCGAGGGAGAGCACGAAAACGCCTGGATAAGTGATAACATTCCCAGAACCCGGTATGGTAGGGTGATGGGTCTTGTCGGCAGGAATCACTCTTGCTTTTGATCCCGGGGGCTGTTT
>WSTY01000848.1:0-14057 GCA_019633465.1 Tulasnella sp. 417 | reverse complement strand
ACCAGCTGCGAGCAATTCGTCGACGGTCCACGAGCAGCACGCGTTGGGGACGGTCAAGTCGGTTGTGTCGGGTGGTGTACGTCGAACAATCGGCCAAGTCCTCTGGGATCTGGTAAAGAGCAGGTTCCGTCCCGATGCGCTCGTAAATATCGGGCTCGTTGGCCATCTGGAATCCGAGCAGGATGGAGTGGTCCCTTGGAGGACGTGAGCCTCCGCATCCGCATCGACGACCTGCAACGCGGGGCCAGCTGCATCCTGCGCCATGCTCCTCCTGCGGAGGTGGAAAGCCGAGAACCGCTTACGATGATGATGCTGATTCTGTGCCGCGGCGGCGGCCGGCGTCGACCCCTCGGCGTTCGGAGCAGCGGCACTGGCGGCCCCCTTGGCGTCCGCCTCCGGAGCGGGTGGAGCGGCAGCGACGTCGAGCTTGTCCAATTCCAAGACGGCGCCGTGCTCGTCGAATTTGAACACTTTACCGAAGCCGCCGTCGATGGTAGCGTCGAACAGCGAGATGGTCGTCCATTGAGCGTCCTGCTTCTTCTTCTTCGCCGCGTCCTTCTCGTTGGCTGTCGCCGCCGGTGGGTAACTCGCCGTCGCCGCCGATGCGGAGGTCGTGCTAGATGGAGCAGCCGGGACGACCGCCCGAATTGAGATGGCACACCGAGCTGCGTCGCAGTCAAAGTCGAATTCCAAGCCGTGCGCGGCGGTCGCGGCGACCGCGGGTGCAGCTTCTTCCGACGATGAAGCGTTAGGTTGGATCGTGAGCGGGGTCAACTTGATGCTGGGTCGTTTGAGGTTGACGAGAGCCTGGAGAGTGGTCGTGGCCACCGGCTTGTCGCCCGCGGACTAAAAGCAACGAGTGAGAAAGAAAATAAAGGGGACCCCCGGTCAGCGAATGCCTAGAGGATTTGCACTGCCCATTTTCCGGACGAGCACGACCTCACCTCTTCCTTGTTTCGCCTGCTCCACTCTTGGACGATGTCCATGGTCAGCTCTTCTTCATCGCCCTCGCCATGTTCCTTCAGCTCAGCCTTGCCAGCCAAGACGGTCCAGTCCGGAGCGGGAGTTCCACCGACACCCACGGGAGGCCCAAAGAGGGTTTCGACTTTGGATTTGCTGTTCTGATCCCCCTCGGCAGCCGCCTGCGCTGGCTGGGCCAAGTTGGACATGTTGATGGTCACTGGTGGGGGAGCCGGAGCGGCAGGCTCTGTGCCCGCTGCAGCATTGGTGTTGCGGAAACGCTGTTGAGCGAGAAACGGAGGCATTGCGAGACGACGCGTTCGGTTCCACGTCCCGGACTAGGCCTGGTCTGTTATAGGAAGGAGGGGAGGGATGGGGATGAAGATGAGGTTGTGGTATTTAAGGCCGGATCGGGGAAACAGGAAGCAGGTGAAACCGTGAAGGGAGAGACGGCTAAGTTAGCCCAGGATGAATGTCACAGGCGTCTCGGCAGATTAGATGCCCCAATTAGCTCAACCCCCTCGTTACAACACTTACACCAGTTGCTTGCACTCATTCGTGTTCTTCAAGTAAAGTTGCGCAGTGGAAGTACTGCGTGTAGTGAGTCCGAGGTTGAAATAAAACGACGAGCGGTTTTTCGACGAGTGGAGAAGCGGTGGACGTTGCAGGGCACTATCACGGGAAACGGAAATAGCCACTCATTTGCCTCGATCTGCACTTCGTCGATCGAGGGCTGCGGGTACGGCATCATCAATGCCTATTAGCTCAGTAACAACAGCTTAAGTTAGCTCAATACCCTCAAGCACGGTCAGCAACTTGGAGCCGACGCTGCACTCCTAGTCCTCGGTCTTAGGATCGGTCTCCGAAACCGGCCCCTCTGATTCACACTGTGCCACAGCAGTAACGGCATTCATCGTACTGGCTGAATATCTCATTCGTAGGATAATTTCTACTTGGAGCGTTGCTCTCGGAGAAACCCTCAAGAATTGTCTTCCATTCGGCCCAGCCCGAGTAAAGTTTGTCAGCCACGTGCACTCAGAGATATACGGTCTCCCCAGAAGATCATCCCACCCTTCAGACAGTGTCAGGCACCACCACAGTGGTCCCGACTGGCGTATGCTAGTCGTACGCTCCCATCCACCGTTACTTCCTTGGGAGCTCCATATGGACATTGAAACTTGATCGATCCCGAAAGACGCGCGAGTCCGAGGCTCACTGATCCGGAGACTGTCAAGATTAATACAACCGAGAGTCAGAGTTAACCTAACCTGTTTTATCAAGCAGTAATGTCAGAACAAACGTAACGTATAAACGTCGGTGGGGGGATTGAGAGAATTGGTCTTCGGGTTAATCTCAAATCGCGTAGAAAGAGCTGATAGGGAATCCGGGAAGCCCACTTTGGGACTGCACAACTGAAAGCTAAACCGGATTCCGAAGTAACCACTCATCAGTATTCCCAGAACCCGGTATGGTAGGGTGAATGGGTCTTGTCAGCAGGAATAACTTGCGTTTGATCCCGTGTGATGTGTCATTCATTTTACGTGTTTAGGCTCTCTTGGCTAACGCCCCAGTCAGTCATTACCCTCTCGTCATCCTTGTTCTTCTTTGTCAATCGGTAAGTTCGGTGATGAAGCTTCTCTTGGGAAGATGACATTGACGTGGCCATCTTTGTTCTCTTTCGTCTCCTTGTTGCGAACCAGTTGCTGGATAGCACGAGCGGACCGTGGGAGCGGGAAGTCGCCGCGCGGGAATGCGAATGGAAATATCGGAGGTAAGCGCTTCACAACAATATATTCTACTTAGTAATGTAGGTAGAATAGTATAGTTATGTGATTCGCGTTAAGGGATTGAATTTGAGGGAAGGAATTAAGAGGAAGGAGAATAGCGCGAGCGGAAGGTGGTTCGGATGGACGCTACTGAATTAGGAAGGTGGAGGTTCGGGGATCTCGGACGCGAGATTGCGAACCCTTCACGATAACGTATTAACGCGATGAGAGTGTCGTTTAGTAGAGATTAACGAAAGCTCTCGACGGGTGGTGGAATTGTAAGGGAATTCCTAAAAAGGAATTTAGTGACCTGTGCTGCGGCGCTTAATATCCATATTGGGCCAATTAAGCGGCCGCAGCCCGATACTTCGTTCAGATGACTAATTCGAATACGTTTCGTTGATTCGGCGAGAGAGTTCGAAAGAGTCGTCGGACCGGTTTTCCGAATAAGGCCGGCCCAAAAGGTAACTAACTAGTATCTTACAAATATTAAACTCAGACTTCGTATAGTTTATAGTAAGAAACAAAAAGAAATACGATTCGATTGTATAGAGAAACAGAGCGAGAACTATACAAGGGTACGAACGGGAGGGGCGGGGGTCGCGTAGACGCGATCCCACGGTTCCCTAACACTCTTGTTGTGTCTGGGAAGCCGTCTCCTTTTCCCTAACTAGCACCTCTTACACCTAGACTCTCACTCTTTGTATGTATTCTCGGCTTCTTGTTATCTCTCTGCGCTCGCTTCGTCTTTCTACCATCGCTTTGCTGGTTGTTCCTACCGGTTTCGTAGGTCTGATCTCGTTGCGTTCAGGACTCTCGAGGCTCGCCGTTGCGGTACGACGTGCTATGCCTCGAAGCTTCCCTCACAGTACCTCAAGGTCATGTTGTTCCACAGTTTCTCTTCCTTAGAAAGTTTAAGCAGCTCCGAGGTGGACCCGAACCGAACCGGTGGCAATGCTACGCTGAGCGGCGGTCTGCTGAATTCTGGAAGATAGCATTGATCGTTGCCACTCGCGCATGCCCCCCGGTCCTCTAGCTGCATGATTCGCTCTTCTTCTTTGGATACTCCCAACTCAAGCGCTTAGCTAGCAATGATGCACAGCGGTCGGGGATCTGTGCTGGCTGCGTCCGGGGCGCCGAGCCGCTGCTGGCCCGGTTCTGGGAGTCCCGCGCGAACGCGTGGCCATACCAATATCGGTACCCGAAAACAAACGATTTCTCTCGGGTCACCAGTCTCGTTTGAGGCACGAAACCCCAGGGGGCAAGGGCATGTGCCAGGAATATCAGCCACAAACTAACCAAAGGTCGCGCAGAGGAGTGGTGGGGGGTACTCCACGACGAGGAGGACAGGCGAGCGACGGAGGAGGGAGACGATAAGGAGAAGAATTAGGACTGTAAAAATGGTCGGTTTTACACTGGCAGCCCGCGGGTGGATATACGTAGATGGTTGGTATACGGAATCTAAAGGTTGGAGCGCACACGCTTTTGAGTAGTGATCGAATTATATGTCACCAAGCTTAGGATCTAGCGTCATGGGGTTACCAAGTAGCAGGAGCGTTCTGCGTTGCTCAGCATCCTTCACCGCGCTAAATTCTGTATCTTCGTCGCCAAAACCCAGCTTAGCTTCAAAGTGATGATGGGGTGTAAGTTGTCGGAGATATTCGATTGGCTAATATCGTCGAAATATTATCACGGGCAAGGAGTTGGATTTTGCATTAGCTAAATGTTTCTCTGGAAACTCTTTCGTATCCGCCACCGAGCTCCAAGGTTATCATCCTTTGCCAATTATCGACGTATGACTCCTTAACCAATCTCGCTGGGCCAATATCCAGTCATTTGTAATCAATTATATCATGCCATATTGACCAAATCATATTTCAACCGCACGATTCTCTCTGCTGAGCTTCGCGGGGCATCCTGAGTCCGCGTATTCGCAAGCTCCTTCTCAAAAGTCACGTATATCTGCTACCTATCGCAGCGGCGAGTGGCAAGCGATACACCCTCTCGATGAAAGGCTAGGTAATCGGCGCTGTCAAAAGGTCGGGTTGACCCTGTGATGAAAGTCTCAATCGCCGGAAAGACGGATTCTATGAGAGTACTGCACCCTCAGATTTTTCTGAAACCCCATGAAGTACCGCCTTCGAGACACCGGGAGAATTTTGAGTTGAATTTAACAAGCGTTGTGGTGGTGGAAAAGACATGACGCTCTATTGATGGCACAAGGGTATCGAACATCTGTATGGCGAGAACATTCCCTGTTGAAAGGTTTAGGATGCTCATCGTCAAGGTATGCTGGCCCGTTGACGGAGGAAAGACTTACCTTCCATCGACACTCAGGAAAGATTGCCGAGACGTCCATCGTTGATAAGAGGGAAGTGATGTGCTAGTTTTGTTTGTATCTAGTTAGATCTTGCTCACATGGTAGGCGTATTGGCGAATTCCTCATTGTTGAAATAAAAGCAGGAGTAGATCATAGTACAGCAAAAGTAGAACCAAGAAATCTACACGGAACCGGAGAGGGGACGAGCGGGATGGGGAGCAGAAAGAGAGAAACAGGAGACAGAGATAGCAAGCAGCGAGCGGGGATCTGGAGAATAAGATAAAGGAATGGCAGGATTAGCAGTAGCGAGAAGGAAAAGCAAACGAGCGGTCCGGTTAGTAAGATTTAGTCTAATTATTGGCGCGAGGGATATTTAGTGAAGGTCACGTTGCCGGACTTTTCCCTCGCTTGGTGAACCGGATGCTTCGCTTGGTATCGGCGGCCCGTTGACTCAAACGACTTCCTCCTTCGCTCTGACCTGAGGTCTTGGATCTGAAGCTCCATCAAGACAGTGAAGGTGGGCGTTCGGCTGGGGTTTGCGGTCGAGAAAGATTGCCCACTGGACCGTTGTGACGATGATGTTGGCGGGAGGCAGGTCGACGACTGCGCGTACCGAGGTCGTGTTCCCCATCGCAACAAGCTCGAACGTTCTCCATAGCTTTAAATCCTTCGTCATTCAGCTCAAAAGACAGCTCTCCAGCGGGGTTGATAGCCTCGTAGTCATCGTCGTCGTCCCCGTAACCTGCTCCCTGACGGTACGAGCGAACAGAGGGAGTTGGGCTCTTCTGCGCCTCTTCCGCCCAGTGCAGGTACTCAGCAGCTGGTGTTTAAGGCCGCCTTCCGATGGAACTTTGGATAGTGAGCCGGGTCTGGCTGCGCATTGCCCGTGGAGTGATGCTGTCCGAGTGCGTTGAGTGAATGCTTCGCGGACTTGTCATCAGGTTCCCGGGGTTGCCGTCTTCAGATGAGAATGTCCGTTGGTGAGGAGATGCCATTGGTCGAGAAGGTGGACCGTTCGTTGGCTCGTTCACGGGGATAGAGCTGGGTCGATCGAGAAGGTATTTGAGAGCCTAGAGAGTGGCGAATTAGCCAAGAACGTTTGGGTAAGGAACCACGTACAGTATACCAAATGTCATGTCGTTCCTTGTTCAACGCAGTAAACTTTATCTCGCGCTGTGGAGTCGAGACGACGATACTATAGTGATAAAGAGCAGGGGGAAGCGGGTTTAGTTCCATGATAGCCTTGACCGATTCAACGTAGGCTACGAAAGACAGGATCAGCGCTGACAAACAAAAAAAAAGGTCAAGGACAATACAGATAGACTCACCAGTCTTCGGGGTCGACTCGTTCGCACTCACTGATCCAGGATCGCCCACGCTCCAGTAAAGAGTCTTGGTATACGGGTTCATCCAGAAGAATCGTCTGTGTCGTTTCTTGCCGTAACCTCCGCCGACCACTCGGCGGGTGTACTTGTACATGGCCTCGCCGATCATAGTCTGAGTAAGCGCGTGAATGACCTCTTCCTCCGAGCTTTCCCCTGTTTGAGCGCTTGCCGGGGTAACGGGAGCGGCTGGAGCAGTAGCTGCTGCTCGAGCTGGTGTCCGGGCCTGAGGCTGGTGCAACTGGTGATGCACTTCGCTCGAACGAGAGGACGAGACTGAAGCACGACGAGAGGCGATAGCGCTGGAGACACCAGACAGCGGAGAGGCGGTGGACATCTCTCGACGAGGAAGGCTGGATAAAAAGGAAAAGGGTGCAAGACTGCCGCCACCGGTGTTGGTGGGAGACGAGCTAGCTTCATCCATTGGCTCGATCAAGAGAGGCTGGTCCGGAGCTGAACCAGCATCCGGTGTTTTGGCGTCCCGTTGGAAGAAGAGCTGAGTCATGATTTCAGATGAAGGAGGCCTCTTCACGGAATCGTAGATCCAGCACTTAGGAATGACGTCTTTAAGGGCGTTCAAGGCACGGTGACAGGTCGCGTCGGCGTCGGAAGAGATGTTGTCGAGCATGCTGACCAATCCCGGGGGCTTGCCTAGAACCGACGACCTTATGACGCCAACATCCCCCACCGCAGTATGATAGGGCTGGCAATCCGTCACAACCTTGCACGAGAGGGATGTCGCTCAGCTGAAGTGAATTGGCTTCCAAAATGATGGAAATTGAACCTATCGCGGCCGTACATACCTCGAACACCGTACACGCCCATGCCCACATATCGCTTCCAAGCGTATGCGTCGCTCCAAACTCCTGCAAGAGCTCCGGGCTCATATAGCGAGTTGAACCTTTCACAGACTTTGATGTCGTCAAACCCGATGGAGCGCCAGACTCGTTGATAAAGGTGGAGAGACCAAAGTCGCACAGCACTGCCTCGATGTTGTGGTTTACGAGTACGTTGGGCTATCAAACCAAATTAGCCGGAGCCGAACTCATACGTGGAACCGCCATCATACCGGTTTCAAGTCTCCGTGGCAGATCGGCGGGTCGCGGGTATGCAAGTGGTTGATTCCTGAAGTGATACCTTTGACCTGAACGGGGATCGTAAACAACAGACAGTTCGAGAAACCACCCAGATTGCAACTGACAAGATTGAGTCGAACTTCCAAGTCGGGATTGCATGTTTTAATATAGTCTTTCACGTTGCCATGGGCGATATAAGTCGATATCAACTGGGCGCACCCATAGTTCTCGCTCAGATAGAAACCGACGAGTTCGAGGATATTGGGATGCTTTGCGGCGGCCCACACTTTCAGTTCCCGAACAAGCCGCTAAAAGCTTAGGGTATGAGATCGAGGTACAGGAGACACAAGGAAGAAATGGGGACTCACGATTGCTATGCGGCGCCGGACCTCTCTCGACTGAACGATTCGCAATTGTTTCACAGCCACTTTTTCGGGAGGTGTTTCTGAGGATTTGGTAAGATTCGCTAGATATACCTCGCCGTATCCGCCACATCCGAGTTCTGCGTCATTTTCGAATGCGAGTTGGGATGGGGGAATCACAAGGTGGGATAGCTCGTCGAGGATGGCCCGCTGCAAAGGTGGATAGCTCAGCATAATGATACAGCTCGCAACATGCGGAGACTCGTCGCTTCTTACTAGAACGTCGGAGTCCATCAGTAGTATCCTCCCCGTTGTAGAGAATTTCCCTAATCCTAGGAGACTAGGTGAGACTGGTGATTCTGGGGAATGTTGGTCCAGACTCTAATTCTGATTGCGCTCGAACCATGGGAAGAAATACATCCCGTCAACGTTCCCCGCTATCAACCGAGACGAACACAAATCTACCTAGCTTCGTGCGCTAAAATGCCCTCGGCCAACAGAGTGGGCTAGTTGTAATGTTGAAATTCGGTTAGGAAATCCCTGTGAGGTTGTCCTTTACTGAGGCAGCGTCCAAACTACAACTACCCGGAGAGGGCCGCTAAGGAGAAGGGCCCGCTCACTGGTGGGGCGCTTTTCGGGAGAGAACTTGCATGTGAGACTTGGACTTCGTGGTCTTGGGTAGCTGGAGATATCTCTTCCGGGTAAGACCAGCTTCCCCACTCGGACTTCCATCTGTGTCTTGATCACCAGCTTTATCTCGATAGCGTCTGCGCTGGCTTGGCTGATTGTATCTCGTCACTGCCAGTAGCTCCGGATCGATACTGTCTCCCTGATGTTGTAGCTGTATCGATGAACCCGATGGAATCCCAACCAGCGGCGCAAGCAGAAACATCCCCAAATCTTCCACGTCATCTTCAGCGACGGCGACCGAGGGCCCTGTCTCCAGAGCCGAGATATCCCTGTCCTGCCCGGGCGGAGAGCCATAAACGAGCTTCGGGTGACGATCAACTTGCGACCTTCCGTCGGAAACGTCCTTATTCCCCTGATGTGTCGTTTCCTTTTTGAGAAGAGAGGCGAGATGATTGAAGATATCGGATGAAGACGGTCGATCCGCAGGGTTGGTGGTCCAGCAGTCTGGAATGATGGATTTTAGGCAACCCAAGGTTCGGTTGGAAGCCGTGCCGCTTTGAGGAACGTTGTTAATGAAATCAACGGATCCGGGGGGCTTTCCCAGCATTAGAGAACGCATGACAATAACGTCTCTATTTGCATTAGAGTATGGCTCCGAGTCAGTGACAATCTTGGGAGAGTGACACATAGTTAGTCGGAAAAGCGTTTGTCACTAAAGCATATCGATTACCTCAAATACCATGCACGCCCACGCCCAAATATCGCTCTTCAAAGAATGATGAGCTTCGTTGTCCTGCAGAAGCTCTGGACTCATATATCGAATCGAGCCCTTCAATGACCTCGATGTGGTTAGGCCCGAAGAGGCCCCAGACTCGGTAATGAATGTGGCAAGCCCAAAGTCGCACAGGACAGCTTCAATACTGTCATTTACGAGTACGTTGGGCTATCAAGTCCATTAACCGAAGAGTTTCCAGGAATGGCCAGCGAATCTTCTACCTACCGGTTTCAAATCTCCATGGCAGATGGGCGGGTTGCAGCTGTGTAAATAGTGTATCCCTGACGTAATTCCTTGAACCTGTAATAAGCCAGCCTCGAAGTAAGCAAGTGCTTCAGGGTAGATCTAAGGGAAACCCACAAATTGGAGCCTAACATCGATTGTGGGCTTGTTCTTTTTGATGTAATCTTTTACATTGCCATTTCTCATATATGGCGATATGAGCTGGGCGGATCCCAAGTTCTCGCTGAGGGAGAAACCGACGAGTTCAAGGATGTTTGGATGCTTCGCTGAGGCCCATACTTTGAGCTCACGAGCAAGACGCTATGTTAAGTGGTTAGTCTCTGAAAATGCCTTTAAACCTCGGAAAGAGATCTCACCAATGCAACACGGCGCCGGAATCCTTTCGCCTGAGCTACTCGCAGTTGTTTGACGGCCACTTTCATTGGAGCAAGTGACGACCTATCCAGAATTGCTAGGAAGACTTCTCCGTATCCTCCAGCCCCAATCTCCGTGTCATCTTCGAGAGTGAGATCAGAAGGCTGGACCGCAAGATGAGATAGGTCGTCAAGGGTGGATTGCTGTACCACGGTCCCGTTAACGACATATAGCTCGACCCTTACGACCAGGAGGCTCCTACCAGAATATCACAGCTCATGGTTAGCTTGGGTTTGACTATATTGTAGTTTTGAACCGCTTTAAGATGTGGCTTTAGCGTGCTAGCGCTGACTAAATGATGGTGAGAGATAAGGTTAATAGTTTGAGTTCCGCAACGGTCCGAGTCAGAAATCACGTGGTAAACACCTCGCACTGCAAGCATAATATTCGCGGCAATTCTCGTCCTGAATCGCCCAATGTAGACTCGATTTAAGATGCTTAGAGTGTGTTCACCTATTTGATCGTACAAGCCTTCGTCGTCTTACGGTGACCAACGTTTTCTGGCCCTCGGGTTAGTTTCTCTAGAGCAGGCTTCAATGCATTGCTCGTATTTGATCCAATTTATTAATTTCTATCAGGAATGCTCCGGCTCCCTTACTATTGTGACCCGTATGTTTCAGCCTGTTTCTGGGTCCCGTGAGCGCCTTCCGCAGACTGATTCCAGTCCTAGCCGAATATTCGGTAGATGCTTACGTGAGGGTCAATTAACTAGGTTATTTATATTATATCACGGCGGCGGCTATCTCAAATGAGGAGAAGCTGTAAGTGGAGATGAATGAATGATGAGTTATGCCATGAGGTCTGACTAGACCGAATCTGCAGATGCCTACTTCTTGGTCTAATAGGAGCGTCCATATTACCTGCGCGTTAAAAATGTAGTCCGGGATCATAAAAGTCGAATTAGGGCAAGCGCCGAGATGGCTGGCGCAGGATCGCCGAACCTCGCGTTCCCTGGACACAAAGAACACTGACGATGTATGCTTCACGACAGAACCGTCTTCCTCCATCTCATGACTCCCGGATCTAATGCGACAATTTTGGTTTGAAAGGCAAATAGCTGGCATGTTCACGCTCGAGTTCCGTCAAAGCTCTCAGAACTGGCCTCACACGGATTTGGGTGATCCATAGCTTAGAAAATTATATGGGACTTGCATCTCTTCATCTACCCCTGACAAACCTCGCAAGTATTCGGTCATCCAACATCAAGGGTTGCCTTCGACAGGACACAGGATAAGCGGACATAACGTCACCCCATCTGGGCAACCCTTAGCAGACGGCATCGACCTCTCGACCTACGACGCTGACATTCAAGGCCCCTACAGTTGAAGCTAATCATACTAGATCCAGTAATCCCTCACTTAAAGAGTCTTTAACCGAAGTGAGACATAACCACAAGTCGACCTGTAACTGATTATGCTGGGACTGGAGTCGGTCTCGTCACGTGCCTCTGCCCTGATCCCCAATCCCGTCGGGGCGTCATACACACGTACCAGCTCGAAGATCTCTCCAAATTCATCTCAACAGATCCTTGAAGTGGTTGGGCTGTGTCGCTGACTGGTGCTGGCGCTGGTTGCTCCAAGAATGACGTCGGCGTAACCCACCCCACAAATGGACCCCCCTTTATAAGGACGGCTCATTCCCGTTACGTCTCCCAACTAACTACCATTTCCAAAACCAAAACCACTTCTATATCACTATATCATGGCCTACGTGTATCCTCAAGGACAACAACAAGTACGTATCTTATCAAACGTTTCTGTTGACCCTTGTCGTGGGTGTTAACCTTCTTCGTGCAGACCGTAATCATTCCCGGTGGATCAACTACAGGTACCTACGGACAACCTTACGGGCAGGCCTATGTAGCTCAGCCTTACGCAGCTGGAGGTGTGCCGATAGGAACGGTCCCAGGATATCAAGGTGGATATGTACGTCTTTCAAATGTTCAATTCAGCTCCACGTGCGAATGTGTTGGTGTCACATAGGCCCAACAACCAATGATGGCAACCGCCGCCGCTGGAGGGATGGGTCAACCAGTCGTGGCAGTCATCCGACCGGGCGTTGGAGGAGTCGGGACGCAATTCGCTGTTGGTGGAGCGACGCCTCTAGGTCTCGCGGGTGCAGGAGTGCAAGGCGGAGTGAACGCCGGCCTGGGGACAGGGCTCCAGGGAACAGTCGGTGCGGGTGGTCATCTTGGTCCATTCACCGCTCAGAGCACGCTTGGAGCAGGTGTTCAGCCCGGACTAGGCCAACATCATTATCTTCAAGGTGGAGGATATTATGGTGGTGGGGGGTACCCCTATGGAGGGTATTGATCCCCTGGCCCATCCTTGGCCTCAGGACTATGTATCGAATCCCTTCCTGATTGTTTTGTTTCGTGACTTCTAATGGAATTACAGTAAACTATTTTGGTGTTACAACCTCGAAGACGGACCGGGCTAGTCCGGTGGATACTGACAGCGCCCGAACTAGATCCCGAAAGACGCGCGAGTCCGAGATTTAAAAGGCTGTCCGTCATCCACTTGATTCCACATTGAATACCTTCACCCCTACATTGTTCGCAGATAGACCATGTCCTCGAATAACTCTCAACTCCTTGGAGACTTGTCGAATAGCAGCTCCCCTCCGGCTGCTGCGGCAGTGACCCTTCCAGCCCCAGCTCCAGCGCCACCCGCTCGACCCAGCATTAACACCTTACCTCTTTCTCGCTGGTTTTCGGGCAACAAAGAACGGTCCAGGACACTTGATGGAAACAAGTTCCCTCAGTGGCTCATCTGGAGCAGCTACGCGATCACTATTACCACGAAACCCTTGACGGATTTGAATTCCGCACCAAAGCCAGCTCTATCTTTTAGAATCAGTGACATTAGAAGCTTCAAGGCGAGCGCTTTTTACTCCGGCTCTTCCTGCTGAACCTGACGTTTGAGACCAATCACTGGACAGGCCTCAATCATTTCCCATCCGGGTACTCTTCTCGCGTCAATTTCCCTCAAACGAGGAAAGGCAAGTCATCTTAAAAATAGTTGGCTTGACCCGTGTAAGTTTTAGCCCCCATTTATGAATAGCTCTTGAGCTCACTTGTGTTCGATGTACCGCTGCATCATGTAGCAGAACACGACGCGATCATCGTAAAGCTCGATGAGGCTGCCGCATCAAGCTGCTTGGACTATATTGATTTCATCAACACATTGAATGCAAGAACTCGAGGTTGCATGACGTTGATGTCGTAAGTACTTTATCTTCCCTCGCTTCGCCCACATTGGGTGGAAGTATCGAGATCGCTGGGCCTTGACTATGTATTTTCGCGTAGTGGGGAACATGCTCGGGCGCCAGAAGGACAAGCGGAGTTACGAGCCTCACACTATAAATCTCTTGGAATCGTATAAGGTTTGTTCGTCGATTAACTATTTGATCGTTCCCACTCAACTTTACTGAGAGTCCTTCGAAGAAAGCTCTGAGCGCGTCACACTCACTCAGAAGACATATTCCAGCTTCTGATCCTTTTGAGCGTTTGATTCCAAAACAAATAACTCGTGTATGCTTATGAAATAACCTGCTTCTTGTCTGAACTAGCGTGTAATTGGTCTTCCTTCCTTCTCACGAGAAGGTGGGTCTTTGCGGAGGCAATATTGGGTTCTGGCTTGCCTCTTTTGGTTGAATGTTCGGATACAGTAAGTTCGCCCCAAGAGCTCGACTATATCGTCACAATCGACCTCTTCACATGTATAGGCAAGAGAAAAAGCCTGAGAGTCTCGCACAAGCTCGCGCCGATCCACCCCGACAGCTTCCTGGCGTGATTGCGGGATCTGGTGTAGCCAGGAGAGACGAGAGTAGCGAGCTCTCTGAGCGTTAGGAACAACGAAATAGTTCATCTAGTTCTAGAAACAATGAAATAAATGTCACTACGCGAAATCGAGGGGGTTTCTCTTTAAGCCGCATTGTGCAAGCCTTTCCAGCGCGCTTTGGTGCAGTCTTTCAGACGATCATCAAGTTCTTTGTCAGTATGGAAAAGAAAATAACGTGAATCTAGTAAGCAACAGCTCTGGATGCATGCAAGACGTAGAAATGACGTGTATTCCGGGCAGGAGGGGCGAAGCTCAAGTCGTTGTATACTGGACTAGTGCAAGGAAAC
>WSTY01000847.1:0-14058 GCA_019633465.1 Tulasnella sp. 417 | reverse complement strand
CAATCTCGCCTTGAAGCACAAGCTCGTCACAACTACGAACGCATGGGATGATCTCGCATTCTACGACCAAAATGGACCAACCGACTTCAAGGAAACTGTAAATATCGGGGTTTTGGTTGCTCGGTCCGGCCTGCCTGACTGACAACACCTCTCCGCATATCCCCTTTATTATATAGTTCAAACGAGCAGAAGCTGCACATAATGCTCTCATTGTTGGTGCAGGTATATACATCATTATCTCGAGATCATTTGAATTCATAGCGCTGACGGCGACGATGACATACCTCAGGTGAACGCGTCGACACCCACCAGGTCGACTTGAGCGCCCGTTCTGGCTACAACCTGTTGGGTTACCGCTCCAAGGACCAGTACGATTGGGCGTCGGAGTACTACCACTTCGATTGGGAGTACGCTCAAAGCCCCGAGGTTCGGCATTTGCTTCTTCCCAAAGATGTTGACGGCTAACGCTAGCTTTCTCTTGAAAATAATAATAAAAATAGCAATCGAGCTGGATCTCTACATCATTCAACAACAACTTCACCTTCAACGTTGAGAGGGGTGGGTTCAGCAAGGAGAACGTGCTTTCGGTCGATCAGAAAGGTTTGTTTTCGTTTGTTTGTTTTTCTCCACTTCCGGTGGTTCCGAGCTCCGCTCGATCCTCTCTTTCCCGTACTGACGCGAGCTTCGACCTATATCAAGGCTTCAAACACATCCTCCAAGACGAAGCTGACAGCTTCCTCAAACCTTCACAAGTCCGTCTGTCGTCCACCGTCACGGACATCAAGTACTCTGACTCGGGCGTCGAGGTCACGCTTGCATCCGGCAACAAGCTCAACGCCAAATATGCGTTGACCACGTTCTCCGTCGGAGTGCTTCAGCATCCCGAGGACGTCAAGTTCCATCCTGAGCTGCCCAAATGGAAGAGGGAGGCAATCGATTCGATGAAGATGGGCACTTACACCAAGGTGCGTCAGGGCCTTTGTTGACTCGGCCAGCGTTGGTTTGGTTGGGGAGGGGGCTGACGCAAAAGGTCTGCTTTGAAAATAGATTTTCTTGCAATGGGAGGAGAAGTTTTGGGACGACAAAGAGGTAGGAAACGGTGCCATAGGTCGGATACGACGTTCTATACTAATCCTCTCGGTGGCTGGCGTGGATCGTTTCCTATAGATGGGCTTGTACGCAGACCCTTACCGACGTGGATACTACCCAGTTTGGCAATCCTTCGACCACGATAATTTCTTCCCTGGTTCCGGAATGTACGTTCAAAGAGCCGCCTCGCTTATATCGTCTGCACTCACTGATCTCAAACTCCTTGCTCCTTCTCTCTGCTTTTCCCCAGCTACCTTGTCACCATCACCGTAAGTGCTGAACGGTGCACTCAGTTGTATTGGTATCGATTGACCCCCGGTTGTTCTTCTCTCGGGTGACAATAGGGCGACGAATCAGAGCGCGTCGAGAAACTATCTGACGAGCAAGTCATTGACGAAATCATGGGCGTGCTCAAGAACATGTACCCCGGTAAAGACATCCCTCGCCCCAAAAACATGCACTTCCACCGCTGGTTCAATGACCCGCTCACCCGAGGGGCGTACTCCAACTGGCCCGCTAGGTACGTTTTGTGCCCCAGCCGATCGCGGTCACATAAAACACATCTGACCCCCTCCTTTTCGATGTCCTAAAGTTTCTACGTCGAACATCAAGAGAACCTGCGTGCGCCTGTCCAGACTCTTTACTTTGCCGGCGAACACACTTCTTTCGAATTCTACGGGTGCGTCCCTCTCCCCTGTCCATACCCCGTCGTTCTTTTGCCACGCAATATCTGATTCGTCTCTCTTGCGTACCGCGAATAGATACCTCCATGGCGCCTACCTCGAAGGCAAAAAGGCCGGTACAGCCATTGCATGGTGCGTCCTGACCGGTGGTCGACGCTGCCCGGCTACCACCGGGGGAGAATTCAAGAACAAGAATACGTTCTTCCCCCCGTGGTACGAGGTTCAGGAGGTTTACTAGTAAACCGCCTTAACAAAGCAGACAAAAGAGAGGAGAATCATTGATTCGTCAGACTCGGGCTCGCTGTGCAAGCACGACTCGATACAGACTTGCGTCTTGATATTGTTATTGCTATCTGGTTCTATATATTTTAGTGACACCGCGTCGGCCAAACGACGAATGATCATAACCCGAGGAAAGAATGAGCCGTAGGTTTCATAGAGATCCTCAACACCGGAGTCTGGTGAAGGAATGGACCTTAGCTCAATATTATTGCCCTAATCGCTCCTACGGTGCTTCTCGACCTTCTTGAGTTATAGTCAAACTCCTGAGCCTGGTGCATTTCTCCTGGTGCGAGCACAAACGAGTTGATCCCGCAATCACGTGATGACTGAAGTCCCGCCTTCCAAAGATTGAGGACCAGGTGCTATGTGCTTATTCCAACCGCATAATCCAAACAACGGAACTCGTTCGGAGATGTTGATTTGGGGACTGCAGGGAGGGTGCACAGGGTTGAGCAATGGACAACGATTGATAGTAATAGTATTTCAAAGTAACAGTAAAATTACTCTGGAGGCCAAACCGGGATAACGCGATGGAGGGGTTCGACCGGAAGGGCTCTCAAAAGGGTCTACGCCTCCCGTGTAACGATGTTTCCGTCAGTCGACGAACATCAGTACTGAATGCGTCACAGTCCGCGACGCATTGCATTATGCCAAGGTCAGCAAAAACTACGGACGCTTCGCGAACCAGATGCTCTGCCTCCCCGTACTGTTCCTAGTCACGATGCTCTACATATTGAGCTTAATCTCAATACAACTAACCCATATAGTAGTATCTGCTCGCCGAATTGTAGTTATCTCAAATGCTATGACATCGTCGTTGAGCTTCCAAGTATCACTCTCCTCGCATATTGCCTGCGAGCCTTATGAAGACGTCCTATCCCTTCGAGCGCACAGTATGGTGACAGACCGCAGCACGGTGGTCAACTACAGTGCAAGTTACCCCTCCGGGGGTTCTCCTGCAAAAAGCTCATGACCTTCTCGCCGCCCGCAGAGACCCGCGCACCTCCGCAGCTGGATATCGATCAGGATGGCATAGGTATAAGCTGGTTTACTGCACATTCTATCTGCACCCTTGTCGATGTGGGGAAGGTATATTCGATGGAGGCAGCCGAAGCTAACAGTACTTGATACCGACGAACCTCACCAACGAGTTGGGGGCGACAGATGATCAGTCGAACACTCATGTTACAGCTCCCCCTCAATGGGAGGAGGCGGAGCGCAAGTAAGGGTCTAGATGATTCCGGCCAAATTAGCAAACCGTACGAGATCGAATTATGAATTAAGAGACTCACGACAGGTTTACCGCCCAACTGACTGTTTTTCAGGGCGTCGGTATCTCCAGTGAAGCCGATCGTCGCTGGAGAGAGTTCAGGGTAGGAGCCTTTCATAAAGGGAAAAAAAAAAGAAAACTTTTAGTTGAGCTATATTCTATTTCCAGGAGCGAGAAGCCGAGCGAACGTACCTCGTTCTGGGAGATAGGCAAGGTGGGTTCCGGGATTATATCCATCAGCGTTAACCCATTGAGCAGTGATCCTTTGCGTAGAGGTGTCGTAAGTCCAGATTGCTGTCTCCCATCCGGATTTGTTGGCTGTATTTTCCACCGGCGCGGGCGGCACTCCCAGCTCGGTTGTGGTCCCTGAGCCCCCAATGCCCGCGAAGCTATGCCGAGGAATGGGTCTGGGTAAGTAAAGAATGCTTATCGCAGTTCTATGTTTATGACTGACGTCCAAGTCCCGGTGCCTATGTCTTGGTTGCCGTCCTGGGAATAGAATACCCCTAAAGAGGAATTTTGAAAACTGCACCCCGCGTGGTTACTAGGGAATACGGACCACCGCCAAGGTAAGGTTTCGACGAGTCAGGAGCATTCTCCACGAAAAGGTTCAGCCCTGTGGTCCAGCCATCCTCTCCTGCTGGCGTGCTGAACGAGACTTCGAGAGCATTGGCCTGGTTCGGTTGAAAAGCACCATAAAAGCCATCGGAGTTGATCTCCGGTTTGAGGTAACCGAGGCGAGTTCCCTCATCTGTATCCTCGACTAAGATATTGCATCGGCGACTAGTGTTAGGAAGATACGATATGAATCAGTTCATGGTGAACTCTGTTATTTTATTTTATTTGTTGGACTTGGGGGCAAACGTACGGAACGACAGGTAGCATTGAAGCCCCACCGCGGCCTCGCCCCTGCCTCGTTCGGGTACCTGGTAAGATGCACGTCAAATGGGAATTCAAACAGTGATGAATAATTTACGTACCACGTCTAAGTGTCTTTGGCTTGAGAGGGGGGAGGCCCATAGCGAAACGTTGGGCGTTCGTCATTCGATCGGGGGTAAGCTCCGCAGAATTGCCACGAGTCGTTGTAGTTGGATTTAATCCATCCGTTTGAGGTTCGAGAGGCATCCCATTCACAGCTGCAATAGCCGCAGGTGAGAGTATAAGGAGTGACGAGGTTTTTAGATGCATGATTAATTTGAACGAGTGGAAGGGGGGAACACGAGAGTGGAAGGAGAAGAGCGAAGGGGAGCGGTTTAAAAACAAATAACCGGGATCCATGCATCCATCGTGCGATCGATCAGCCACGGAGTGGGGATTGCCGTTCGAGCCCCTTTCATTTCGGTCCGACGTTCCGACTAGGGAAAACTCTTACGCGAAGAGTTTCTCTCCATCTCTCTCTCGTCGAAATGTGAAAATTAGGGGAAATCTATTGAATATAGAGGGTGAAGCTCAGTGACAGGCTTCGGGATCGACCGCCGGCCCAAAAAAAAAATGTTCATCAGGCCAGAGAGGCTTGGCGTCACGCCAAGACTGGGCGATAGTGAGGCCATTACAATTCCCATAAGGGTCCAAGCCACAATCACCGCACCCTTGACTACCACCACCACTTTTGGATAGAGTAACGGCCCCTAGTACAATCAGCAGTATTGTTACACTGATAGTAACGCCTAAGCCCAATGTGACAAAGACCCATTAATATCGTCTGCACACATCATCGCTGGCACGGCTAGGCTGGAGAGATGCCTAAATCGCTGAGTAGCTTTGGATTTCACCAAGTTGATCGTGCATTATAGTCATGGCGAGTGTGAGTCCCAGCCCTTGTCTAACTGTATTTTGACTTGGACTGACGAACTGCTCTGTCCCATGTCAGCTAGCGATGAACTTGCGGATCGAGGATCTGCTGGTTAAGCGCCCCAGCTATCAGCATGTGCCGCTCCCTGCACAAGGCAGAGCAGCAGAACGGCTTCGGGAGCGGCGCTGCACAGTTGTCGGGTTGATCGGCTCTCGGGCGAGTCCAGGGAGTGGGAGTGAATGACGTTGGAGGCGTTCTGCGCACGTGGCAAAGGTTCTGGGCTATGGGATGACCCAAGAGAGAGCAAATGGGGATCTTGGAGCACAACAGGGGGTTTGGGAGAGAGGCGAGGAAGTGAACCGGAGGATTGGGACTTGGAAGGACCCCGGGCGAGGGACGGGCGAAAAGTCGCTTCTCGCGTCTGTTAGAGGCAACGTTTTAATGAGGGTTCAATATGTTATTTGGCATTCATATTGTTAACATAGTCAGACGTAGAAGTTGGACACACTAAGATGGCGATGTAACACTCGGGTTGTTGATCGCTGAGCTAAGGGAGTAGCGAGGACGGTCTGGCGCCCCGTCCTTGTTGCTGTTGATAGGACCCAACTCTGTGAAAATAATCAGTTGTATTCGTATTTATAGCTACGTTTTATACTAAAGGAGGCTCCGAATTAGTCGATACCTTTTGGGGCGATCAACCCCGTCACGCTTATTTGGTCGTTGCCACAAAATAGGAACGTTCTGCCTTAACCGACTGTACGTGTTAAATTTCCTAATTGGGCGGTGCTATGCCGCTTCCGCATAGGATCCACGCACATAATCAACTGAAGTAAAAATCTTATTCGGCTCTAGACACGAAAGTTATCAAGGACCAGCCACAGTTTAGCATATTCTCGCCGTATTTGGGTGGCGCTTGGTCGTTCCCACGGTTCACCTTTTGGTTACCAGCCGAGCATGTCGAGCCGGGACTCAAGCATAAGTTTATCCACTTGCAACGTCGTCGTTGTGACGAGAAAGGGTGGGTTACTCTGTGTGGCTCTCTAAAAATCATTTATCATTATTACCTAGGATGCACTTTCTTTCATGGTAGTGAGTAGACGAAGGCCTCGCGTTCAACAGCTGTCGCGAGGGAGGGAATTTCACGTCCTATGATATCAGAACACATGTCTAATTTAAGAACAAACTCGGTATACCTCGCGCGCGCGTTTCGCTGATCCTAAGATCCAACAATAGATCTCGATCTCAATTAACTCGAAAACGAAGAGAATACATGAATTGGTGAGTCGGGGAACCGCTAGATCCCGGATCGAGTTTGCCCACCTAACGTATATGATCGGTCCCTCTGTTACAGTGGTTTGCATAAGTGTTCTCACCCCCCAGAATCGGGTCACCCCGGCCCCACCTGCCTGATCAGATAGGTGGGCTCCCCAGTTGCTCTCAAAATTGGGATCCTTGCACTTCTTCAGGCAGGTGGGGCCGAGCGAGGTGATTGTCGAGGGTGACAAGAGTTATGCAAACCACTGGAAATCTAGAGGGATGGAGTTATCCAAGGCCACACTGAGCACATAGAATGATGAAGATTATAATAATAGATAGTAACAGTGTAAACCAAAGACATCTGCATGAGAGATGTGGCAGCATGAATGACGGTTTGCGATTGGCTCTCTAAAAAGTCACACCAACCGTGGGGGAGTAGATCCACGAGACTCCAAATACAGGCGGCGTTGAGGTTGGCGAGCAACCCAATCGTTCTGGTTTACTCGAGGCGGCAAGGACGTTGATTGAGTCAACGCCAAAGCCCGGTCAACTGGTAGTTCTTAATTGTCCCATGCGGCGAACTTTATATTGCCAATTTCAGACATCTCGTTTATATGGCGCACCATCCAGGCCACATAAATGAGACCTCCCTACAACTGACAAACGAGAAATTCACCAGGTATTTGCTCATATATTAGGCTACATAGACCTATCTGCTTTAGTAGAAGGCTCGGGGCTCAAGAGCTGCGACACGGAGGCATTTAGCCACAGCATCTTTCGGGAACACCCCAAGCCAGCGCCCAACCGTTTGTCCCCCCTCCCCCTCGACCGTCACGCCATCGCGGCACTCCCTCTCCTTGGCCGCACGGAGATATCGAATACAGAAGTAGACATATAGAAGGTAAGCTGAACCCAAACCGGGCGGCAAGTGCTGCAATGGACCGTCCCAAGCTCAAATTAACAAGCGCAGTCGAACCAGGTAGAGCCCGCTACCGTTCTTCCTAATCTGTCACAAACTATTTTTCCATGGTGAGTGTGGGTGTGAGGGTGATGGGGAGTAGGCGGAACTGAGCGGAGGTGACGGATACACCGGGGGTCGCTTATGTATATGTTTCTCGTTGGACACGGCTCCCGGCCATCCCAACCTAACTTGTATTGCTGATGCACCTCTCATGTGTTCCTCTTTGTACAAAATCCCCTCGTGCTTCTGAATGTTAACAAATATGTATTATTGTTTTAGTTCTCTTCAAATCCAAACTTCCGACTTTGTGGATCGTTCATGAGCGTTTGATTGGCTTCGGGGCATACAGTACCCAAGATTTGGAGACTGGCACGCGTGTGGGGCTACAATATCTATGCAATCCACCGAACCCAACGAATCGAGGGGGGATGGGGGAACTGTCGGTGTTGGACAATTCAGGGTAACCAAAACGGTCCTACCGCCGGGTCAAGCCGAAGATCTCGGCCGCCCATCGGTACAGATCCCCCTCTCCCGAAAGCAGGACTCTCCTGGCCCAAGAGATGTTGCAGATATACTTAGAGGTGATGAAGTGAAGAAACTATCCCGTCGGGTTGCTACGAGTAATTTTTCGTCAGCTTGGACGTCCGCCGGGAACGCCACCTCCCTGCCCCAAATTCTTGCACACGACGAGCACGATTGGCTCATACTACGCAAAGTCGATTCGGAGCCCGTTCTCCCGCAGGATGTGATTGAATATATTGCGGTAAGTTGGTTGTTTGTTTTGGCTCCTTATTTCCTAAAACTGTGTGGCTTGGGGTTCATTTTCCTGTTCTGCTGATGCATAAAACTCATTTGCTGACCAACTCAGCTTTTAGATTTCATCTCCTGATGCTCAGAATGTCGAGTCAAGGTTTTGGGGCACCGCAACATCGAGGCTTGCGCCGCAGCCTGATTGACTCGTTTGCTGGAGAAGTGGATGCCAGTCGGGGAGAAGCTGACCAGTCACCAACACACGGTCAATTACCGCGAACCAAAGATGGAGTTTTCCCAGCTAAACGCCATCAAGTCACTTCACCTAGTCACTTCTGAGGCATGGGATAGCCCGACGTCTGTAGATCCACGCACCCGATGGCAAGGTTCTGCTTACGTCTATAGGCGCCCAATAAACGGGAAGGGCAGAATATGACGGAGTGGGTCGCGCGCACGAGGTTTGCGGACAACTTTATGGGCGAAAATTCCACAGGGTTGAAACCGGGCTGTGACTTGTGGCGCGCAATTGTGTAAATTGGGTTAGGTTGGCCTGTTTTACTATCGCGGAACGCAGCCAAAGAGGGTAGATATGATATGAAGGATATGTAATAAGTACAAATCGAGACTCGATTCACCGCCAGCGTGTACATCGGAGTGGTCGATTCATGCGAGAGAAGGGTCAGCCTTTAAAAGCCGGAACGCCTCCGACATCGATATCCTGTCTCCAGGCACTTTAGGCCAACACGCTTCAGCGACCCTCCAAGCATTTTCGTACAATACACCATTATATTCCGTGGGAAGCTTTACAGGTCTTTCGTCCCTCACACACACGGCCTTGAAAACGGCCACATCGTGCTTCAAATCCGGGAAAGGTAGGCGGCCAGTGAGAACCTAGAGTCGTGGGTCAGAACGGATTGGGGACTATTGGAGGATTAGAGACCCATTACCTCGACAATAGTCATAGAGAATGCATATACGTCCGAGGCGAAAGTCTTAGCCGCATTGTCCCATAACTCGGGGCTCTGCCACCGGGGTGTTCCTGCACCTTTCAAGGCTGTGGAGGTTTGATCGGTGATGGATTTTGAGAGCCCGAAGTCGCACAATAAAATATGACCGCTAGCGTTGATGAGAATATTGGTCGATTTAATATCCCCGTGAATGATGTTTTCGCTGTGGAGGTAGTCAACAGCATCTGAGGTCTCGCACAGCTAAATGATACAAAATGGGGTGTTTGAGTTCGCTGTTTGGCAACAGTTCCCAAAGGGTTATCTACATACCAATCGGACGCGGTTAACAGATGGGCGGTCACTGACGTATTTCAATAAGGTCCCGTTTACTGCAAATGGACTTGCGAGATAAAGATGTGCTCCGGATGTGTATGTGCCAAGAAACTTCAGCACACGGGGATGATCTAAACGACGCCACGTATCTGCTTCTCTTTCAAATCTCTTAAATAGCATAAGTTTCTGGGATGGGAAACATCCTGATATGAGAGAACGCACCCGAATGACCTCATCATCAACAGTAGCACCCGCAATTCTCAGTCGCTTGAGAGCTACCTCACCTATCGTCTGATGGGTAGCTTTGAAAATATCTCCGAATCGTCCGTTGACGTAGATTGGTTCCGACGGTACATTCGTAATGAAACGACTAATATCATCGTCGAGGGGCGGTATGGTGGCTTGTTCCTTGGCTCCGCTCGCTGTGTCATTGCCAGTGTGAGGGTCTCATTCGCGCAGATTTCCGGTCGACTTACCATCTGAAGCCGTGTTGAGCACCGAGGTGGGTGTATTTCCCTTGGGGCGGAGCGGCGGCCTGAACGCTCTGTTATCCTTACGATACTTGCCAAGCGGTGGAGGCGAATCGACATGAGGGAAGGATGAGTTGATTGGGGAAGGGGACGGAGAGACCGGGCTACCATAGCTGTTTGAGGGAGGGGGTCGGACCCTTGGGAAGTTGTAGGTCTTTGCTGGTGCTGGGGGTGGAGGACGGGTTGATAACGAAGACCGATTGTCATAATCTGAACGCGATCCGCTGCCACTTCTACTGTATCTCTTAGGCGTGCTATAGGCAGCCACGGTGCTGGCCAAGGGCGGATAGGCACTTCCCGTCGAAGACCCTTGCCTAGTTTCTCGCCGTGCACCTGGCGGAAGCTCGTACCGTGTTCTTTTCCGAGAGTCGGATCCAGTACTCGTTCCGTAGCTAGGACCGCTTGCCTTCCTCTTCCCCACTGCTGCAGCAAGCGGGGCTTCCCCCTCAAAGGATTTTAGACTAGGGTCAATCACAGTATTACTACTGCGGCCCTCTGTCCGGCACTCTAGGGTCAAAACTGGTGGCCGTAGAGCAGTGCCACTTGGGGTGACGGGTACACAAGCTTCATCCTCGTCTGAATCCAGAACGATTTCCTCCGCTACTGAACGAAATGATGAAGTTTTCCGCGGCGGGATGTGAGACATTAGGTTGACGTGGGTTTCGTTAGACGGACCGGCACTATGGGGTTGTGGGTTAGAGGTGCAGTGTTCAAAAAGGTCTGAAAGGAAACTCAAAACGAGAGGTGCCAAGCCCCGTCAAACACCTTGGAGTAGTGGACAAGTGGACGGCCAAACAGGCTCATTACAAAAACACCCCCTACTCACTCTCTGTCCATGAATATGCGGTCTAGTACTTTCTTCGCATTTGCGATGGCCGCAGTGTTGTTCGCCTCCGCCCATTGATCCAGCTGAGCCTTCAATTTCTCCCGCAGTTCTGATTTCCTGCCCAATTGATCCAAGCTACTGCCGCACCGTTCATTGAAACCTTGAATCACGTGCTTGAGGCGGTCGACAGTGTACGTTGATATCCGTTTTTGAAGCGAGGGCTAATGGGTGTGTCGATGTGCCGACCGAGGTATCAAATAAGTCTACGCTCGAGAGGCGCAAGCGCCGGTGGAGACCTACCACGAGCGGGTGGAGGCCTTGGTCAACCATGATGAAGGACTCCCTGGTTCGATGAAGCCTGCAATAAGGTGGTAGGCGGAGCCGCAAGGTGGACCGACGACTATGGAGGAAAGCGGAGGTAGATGGGCGTAGCTCCGTTTAAGTCTCCCCGCGACAGAATACAACTTTGGGTAGTTATTGGTGGAGAAACCGCGTGTTGGTTCGAAACACGCCGTGGGAAAATGGAAACAACTCCGCCTCCTCCGAAGAGTAAACAAACCCGACGCGCTCGACCAGGCCCCCCCGTTTCAGGCCATGCTGCCCTCTGACCATGTAAAAACCACGCATACCCCATAGAATAAAGTAAAAGGTTAGGATGAAGAGGACAGGCGAGCGACAGAGGAGGGAGACGTTAAGGCGAAGAAAGAGAAAGAGACGGGGGCGAAAAGCGAAGAAGGAATTTTCGCGCCCCGCTACCCGAACGGTGACGCCACATCGTCATGCTACAATTGATCATCTGGCCGACGTCATTGAACTTGGATCGAGCGCTCGGGCCCTCGATCCTCGGTTCTCCTAGGTTATCTCCGCTTAGTCAGCCTCAGGTTTTGCCAGCTCTATCAGGCGAGCTGAATCCGCTGGCGAAACCTAACAATAAAGTAAAAGAATGTGGTTGAGTCCAGTTAATTATGGGTCCTGGACCGAGTCGTTCCGTACATGTCCGAGACCTGTTTTGGACCACCTGGTTGGGGGTCCACATGGACCGGCTAAAAAATATGCACGTGCCTCTTTATGTATCTGACTCAAGCGGGAGTTCGGGCGGATGCATCGCTGAATGAAACCATCGGAGGGCAGTACGCCTTCAATTCATAAGACGAGATAGAAATATTAATGCTTTGTGCTCCGCTGCTCTATATTTTTCTTCTCGAATGAAACTTTCCCAGAGGCTACCGAATTCTATTCGGAACGTTCTATGTCCGTACAGAGCGCCTGCGCAGACTCCTACTATCCACAACCGGTTCAAGACCGTGTCCGAAGTTATCTGTCCCGTCAGGGCTGGCCCAGCCCAACGATCTAGGACATTTCCGAAACCTCTGTGGAGGTAATGACCCGTGCCTTGGTGGATTTCCAGTCAATGTGCGCTGCGTTCGGCCAACTGGCAGGGCTGGTCCGGCGTCACTCGTCGCTCTTGTTGTAATAAGATACGATCGTGCTTATTCTGAAGAGGCCAAAAGGAGGAAACCGCCCCCTTCTGCAAGATGGATGGACACACAAAAAGACCGAAATTGGAGGAGGGGTTCGAGTTCATATGCCAATACTGTATATTCCCGTTAGGCAATTCTAAACATGAAAATCTCCGGCCTCCTCCTTTTTAGATATGCATACAACAAGACGAGATTGGGATACTGCGGCGCTCGGTTGTTTACTACCCCTGTCGAGGTTCTACTTTCGCGGAGTCGAGGAGTTGTTGGCTCGGTACGGGAACCACGCGCGAGGTTGACACCCCCCCTCTTTTCAATCCGGTCTTGCGGCTATTCCCATCTTTTACGGATGGAAGGTGGATATCACATCGCTGCGAGTCAGCCCGACCCACGACTCGCGCGATGTCGGCCTTCCCCTTGAGGGAGGCTGACGCCGAGAACCGCCGCCCGCGAGCGAACGGGCTAGCGGCGGCAGATTCGTCTCGACCTACTTATACTGAAAGTGTCTTGGATTGCGTGATGTTTGGGCCGGGTAAGTATACTCGATATGCCATCCGTTGAGCCGTGGACACATGGAACGAGTTGAGAGGGATCCGACGTGGGTTGGACAATTCAGGGTAGGCCAAGGGTCCTACCGCCGGGTCAAGCCGAAGAGCAAGTTGGTTGTTTGTTTTGACTCCGTAGTGCATTTTTCCGCGAGTGTTTCCTTAAACGTGTGGCTTGCACATTCATTTTCCTGATCTGCTGATGCATAAAACTCATTTGCTGACCAATTCAGCTTTTGCCTTTCATCTCCCGATGCTCAGAATGTCGCGTCAAGGTTTTGGGGTACGGCGACGTCGAGGCTTGCGCGGCAGCCTGATTGGCTCGTTTTACTGGAGAAGTCGACGCCAGTCGGGGAGAAGCTAACCAGCCACCAACACACGGTCAATTACCGCGAACCAAAGATGGATTTTCCCAGCTAAACGCCATCAAGTGACTTGACCCAGTCACTTCTGAGCCATGGGATAGCTCGACCTCTGTAGATCCACGCACCCCATGGCAAGGTTGTGCTTACGTCTATAGGCGCCCAATAAACGTCCCGAGGCGCTGTGAAAGGGAAAGTTGCCTTCGTTCCTGGGCTCCGCTTCGCCTTCATTCCCTAGATCAGCTCCGGCCGCCATCGATTGGTTTTCAACGCCCTCCCTTCCTCCAGCACAAGCTAATGCACCCCGATATTTTTCTCATTTGTTTATTCTAGTCTTGGGGAGCTCAAGTGGACGTCATTTTGTCTAGCGGGACGGTGGTTGCTATTTTTTGCACGGCAGCCTCGGCCGTGGGGCGCGCGATCGTCGCCCGCGCCAAGCCAAAGCCTCAAATGTTCCGAAGCTCGAGGCAAATACGCCAAAACACACGCACGACTACTCTCATGTAGATCCTTTTCCTCGACAAAAGCCACTCGGCTGAATTCCCTGGCCGTGTCATTCCTCACTTTCCATTTGCGACGCCAACTTCCCCATACCCTCGACCGTCCGCATAAGAACGGCAGCCTCTGGAGGATGATGATCTCCAGCTTTGAGCTCCCCCTCCCCTCTTCACGTCCTCTTACGACACTTCCATCATGTTGTCTCTCCTCCTCACGTCCTTCCTCGCCTCGTTCGCTTCCGCTTCCCCACTTCCCGCCGCTCCACGATGGACTTCCGACACCTACGACGTCCTCATCCTCGGCGGAGGCGTCGCAGGCGTCTTGGCCGCTCAGCAGCTCCACGAAGCGGGCATCGACAACTTCCTCATCGTCGAAGCCAGGGACGAACTCGGAGGCAGGATGCACAGCTACAACATCGACAACTACACCGTCGAAGTAGGATGCAATTGGGTGCA
>WSTY01000846.1:0-14064 GCA_019633465.1 Tulasnella sp. 417 | reverse complement strand
AAGGAATTTGAACACTAGGGAAGGGATGAATACAGTGGTGCGAAAAAATGTTCAGAATAAGAGAGAGGACGAGGTGGCAGAGTAGAGTCCGCCTTGAGGCGTGCACTGTAATGACGACGCCGCGGAGGACAATCGAACACTAGTCAGGGTGCAAAAGACTTTCGAGGGTGGTTCATAACAAAAGACAGGGACTACACCACCCCAGCGCCAACCCCACAGATCTAGACTGCTTAAGCGTGTGGATTGATTGGAGACTACGGAACCAGTTCAGTATTGGATGTGAAGACTGGATAATCCGGGATCCGTTCCTGATCGGGGGGCAGGGAGGGAAGGGCGCTGGCTGTTCACTTGATGCCCAAAGGCGGAAAAGAGGAGGAGAGGCGGGTTAACTGGTTCGGCAATACTTTTGTCTCGACCTTCCCCTCGGCTTTTCCGCATGCAAGGAATTCCAAATATTCTGAAACTCGAGGCGCGAGCTTGTAGCGTGTTTTTTCAAGCTGTCCTCGTTGTTTGGGCGCGCACCAAAGGGAGCTGCATCCCAAACACGCCTCCACACCGGGGGGATTTTCGACCGCCTCTCCGTTCAAGGCTTCTTCGGAGGATCCTCTTGCCCTCGAGAGTTTGATAAGTCATAAACTGCGACTTATGAAAACTAATACTACCGGACCTAGTAAAAACGGACGGAGTCACGATGGGCTATATTGACTGGCTATGAGGCGATAGGAGGCGTTGATCCAATCTATCCGCTGTAGTTATAGACGAATAGTAACGCTTAGTATGCAATACTCTCGGATGTGTGCGTCGGCCATTGTTGGCTAAAGCTGTCTTGTATGATTGAAATGTACGAGGTTTTTGCGCACATTACATGGAATGCAAAGCGGCTGGGATTATACCAATCATGGCTGGATGTGTAACTCCAGGGTCAATGTAGCCACTCGCTCTCTAGAAGCTAATTACTTGATGCGCTGTATATGGAATTACGGCAAGATGCATGGGCGCCCACAGCTCCCCTCCTTTACGGTCATACCAATACACTGGGGAAGGAAAAAAATTGACACCAAACACTTCTCCGGGCTTTCTAGAACTTGTTCAGCGACGGAGTAAACATGCGTAGGCGATTGCCTCGTCGTACGAGCGTTCCCGATGGCGTGCGACGCGTGGGAGGTCCTGTTTTGGACCACCACTATCCCGCCCCTCCTCTGTTAAACGCCCTCCTCGCACCCTTCTTCCCCGCGACTAGATTTGGTAATGGTTAGTGTCACAAGGTTTAATTCCATCACTTCTACGTTACTCATCAGCCTTCTTCAGTCGCAGTGTCTTTGTCCTAACGGACCAACGCTATTCCACAGCGGAAGCGGCGGAGATTCGACTTGCATTCAATGCGGTGTCGTCGTAGCGGAAAACGCCTTGGTTTCCGAAGTCTCCTTTGGAGAGACGTCTGGGGGTGCTGCAATCGCTCATGGCACATTGGTCGCTGAAGGGTCAAGTGAGTTCAGTAACAGCGTGAGTCGAGTGACCAAGCACTGACCAGGAATCACCACACGAAGCATACGCTCGGACCGGCGGAGGTAGAAGAGGCGGACAGGAATCAAGCGAGCAGGCTATCTACAATGGTGCAGAAAAATTATCTTCCCCAGAACGCTCGTAGGGTCTGACTCGAAGGCGCGCGCAGGCAGGATCCGAATCGCCCAGGTTGGGACGGCCATGAACATCCCCGACACAATCCGCGACTCCGCTCTTCGATACTACAAACTTGCCGTTTCAGCCAGCTTTACAAAGGGAAGGCAATCCCGCTTGGTCGTCGCCGCCTGCCTCTACGCTGCTTGTCAAAATGCCCAATTCGGGTATATGCTCATCGACTTTTCGGACGTGCTGCAAGTGAGGTCGAAGTTAAAGTTTGAAAATGCACCGTTTAATTAATTCCGAACCTCCTCTCTAGATCAACGTCTTCGTACTCGGTGCTACCTATCTCAAGCTCATTCAAGTCCTCCACCTACCTCGTCCCTATACCATCGACCCCGCGCACTACATTGCCCGATTTGCTGCACTGCTCGAATTCGGAGATGAGACCCCCAAAGTAGCACACGACGCAGTCCGCCTTGTGAGACGCTTCAGCGCAGACTGGATGAACACCGGCCGACGACCTGCAGGGATTTGCGGTGCTTGCCTCCTACTTGCCGCTCGAATGAACAATTTCCGTCGAAGTGTGCAAGAGATCGTCCAAGTCGTCAAAATAGCCGACGCAACTCTAGTCAAACGACTGGAAGAATTCAAGAACACAGGCAGCTCCAGTCTCACCGTCACTCAGTTCCGGGACGATCAGCACTGGCTCCCCGAGGAGGTCGAAGCACCACCTATCATTAAGAAGCAGGAAAGGCAAAAGGAGAGGAAGGAAAAGCGGAAAAAAAGGAAGCGGGGCAAAATGGACGAGGGCGAGGAGGAGGACGAGGAGAGATCTGGGTCTGTCGATGCTGATGCAGAGGGCGAGGCAGAGTCGACGAACGGGCAGGGCAGCGCGGGGTCTCGGCATGTCTCCCCACAAATTCACATCGGCTCACCTCACATCGACCAAACGACTCCTCACACCATCAACTTCAGTGCCGGTATCTTCCGGGGACTCGGTCTTCAAGAGGAGGACCTCCATCCGCCGGAACAGGTCGTTCCTGCGACAGCTCGACCGCCAGGACAACGCCCACTGTTCCTTCTGGACGACGAAGCGGATGGAATGGATGGCGCGAACGAAGCTGCAGAAGCGAACAGCATGTTCTACCCTGGAGATGGAAGCCAAGACATGGCTATCGACCCCGCTCTGTACGACGAGTACGCCAATAAGGAAGATGATCCGGATGCGGGTGGGGGTGGTGCGGAGATTGCAGAGGAGGTGGAAGGTATGCTGCACGGACACGCCGGAATGGAAGTCTCCGCCGAGCTTGACCAGGCGGAGGAGGACCAACGTCAGAGGAAGAACCAGAAGGAGTCGGAGGACAAATTGGACGACTTGGACGAGGACGAACTCGATCAGTTCATCTTAACGGAAGAGGAAGTTCGCTTGAAGACCAGAGTTTGGGTCGAGCTTAATCGGGACTATTTGGAGAAGCTCGCTGGTACGTTTACTATTCCTATTCGGGTCTTGGTTGGTGTAGTCAAGGCCATTAAGAGTAACCTAATGGTTTTGGCTTTTTCCGCTGACCGCGTTTTGTTTTGTAGCGAAGGGGTTAGACGAGGCTGAGGGTGAGCATTCGAAGAAGCCCCCCAAACAGAAAGTGGGTAGTCGACGGGTTCGACTCGCGGCTGTGGTGTTTTTTACTTTTCGCTTACCGATCGACTTTCATTTCCCTTCCTCCCTCCCTCCGTCCCTTCGCCGCTCCCCGCATCTAGAAACAAAAACAAAAGCCCCGAGATTCGACAACCGCACGCGGCGCAACACCCGCCGAGTCCGTTGGGCACCTGCTCCAAAAGAAAAAGTTCAGCCGCAAGATCAACTATGACGCGATCAAGAACCTCTTCAAGTCTTCGTCATCTTCGTCGGACCGTCCCTCCAAGAAGTCCAAGTTGTACGGCTTTGACGATTCCATTATCGGCTTCGACAACGACGAGGACAAGGATGATGATGCCGGTGGGATGTCGACGATTGATCCCGACCCGGACTTTGAAGGGGCGAGTGAGGTCCAGACCGAGAGAGGGTATGCGAGCGGGTATTCTGGAGGCGGGGATGGAGATGATAGCATGTACGCCAACGATGATTATTACGATGATGGAGGGTATCAGGAGGAGGTGTAGCGGTCCGGGGTGTCGGCCGCTCGGTCGTTCGTTTGTTCGTTTCCTGGCTTGCCATTTTTGGGATTATTGCGTATTGGTACCTTTTCGTTCGACAAGTTTGCAAATTTATCACTGTTTGATGCTGATTGGGGAAGGGGGGAGGCAGGGGGTGAGATGAAGAACGTGTTGCAGCGCTGGTCGCTCGTGTGAGGGTACAACATGTCTAGGACAAGCGATCGAATAAAAAGCTTTGGACATAGTGTACATCATGAAAAGATGAACTGAGAGATTGAACGAGCGGTTCGTCCTAACCTTCACCTTGATCCGCAGCGCACCCAGTACAGACGCTCGTGTGATGATACAACTCCGGGGAACAACAGGCAAATTGAATTAGAAGTTTTGAACATACTGTACATCACGGAAAGATGAACCAAGGAATCTATCCTGTTTCGGAGTCGAATGAACCTCCAGCTAACCCACAGCTGGTAAGATCCTCGGTGGGTTTATTCGAAGGCGTTCCCGTCCATCCTGACCCAAAGTTGACGTCGAGACCCAATAACTTCATCTTTCCGACTTGAGCACGTTCGTTTTGGACTTTCCTCAATTCCATCAACAGCTCCCGACTCAAATACGTCTCGCTATCGTCGGCCTGGCCCTTTCTCGTGGTGCTGGCCTTGTGAGCTGCCATATCCGCTCTCGCGTCGTCGAGGGGCAACGTCTCGCCGGCCCGGACGGTGTCCCTGTGCTTTTCGTACGCTTCGGGAGCGTAGTACTTCTCGATGCTGAACCGGAATGAGACATAGTAGGATGAGTGGTGTGTCCTTTACCATAAAAGCAGAGATAAACGTATTCTGATTCGGTGATAGTGGTGTATTTCCCCCAGGTGGTGACTGGGCCAGAGAAACTGGCATGCTTGGACTAGAGTGAAGAGCGTCAGCCCGACTTGTCCAACAGTGACGACGGAGCACGCACCTTCTTGTCTTTCTTATGCTTCTTCTTCCCTATCCCTCTCCCTGCTCCGACTGCGACTTCGACTCCAGCTACGGCTGCGACTCCTTCGCTTCGTGCGATCTCGATGATGACGGTCCTTGCCCTTGTCCTTGCGGATACTGAGAAGCTGCCGGAGCGAGAGCGGGATCTTGAGTGCCGTTTCCTTGAGCTCTGGTGGGGGTAGCGGGAGTAAGAGCGGTCCCTGCGCGGTCTTGGTGAAGCCGCGCGACGTCGACGTTGAGAGCGAGAACGAGGATGAGAGTCCCGATGACGGTGCTGTGTTCCCGCTCCTTCTCCTTGCCCTTACCCCTATCTCCTCACTCAACACTTCTTGACCTTGACCTTGACCACCCTCGTTCAGCGTCGTCCCGATAGCCCATGTATTGCTGCACTTGGTGAACTGCCGGTGGTCTGGGAGTGAAGCCAGGGTAGAATGTTTGTTCCTGGAATTTGAAGCCCCGATGTTCGTCTCTAAGTAGACTCGCTTACCAATCTTATCTCCGAGCTCCTGTCAATGTCAGGGTTGTAACACATCACTTCCCCTCTGTCGTTCGGCCCGCTGGTATACTGAGGCCGAATGGAGTTAAGCTCGCCTTTTCCGTCCGTTGTCACTCTCGTCAGGGATACTTAGACCTTGTGTACGGACCGCTGGCTCGGAGATCCTTAAGATTGGTAACAGCCAACGAAGAGACAAACAACACCAAGCATCGGCTAAGACCGGCGACTTCAATGGATCGTAGCGGCACACAGGCGCCGGTCCCCAATGCTACAAGAGCAATTGCTTTCCGAATCGCATGGTATGAGTAGGGTAGTGTTGAATCAAGCCGGTGAAGCCGTCCAATACGCTCTCGCTGTTGGGCGCACGATGCAACAGCCATGAGCCGTGACACTGGCCGATGTATTTGAAGATATAGTGTTGACGTGCTCGTTCCCACCTGAAGTATGGAAGCTGTTGGATCTGCGCGAAATATCCTGATCATGATGGGACCAATTTTCCATGGTATCTCACCGACCAATCGCAACATTCCAAGTCTACCTATGTCCGCTATCCCCGCTATCCCCTTGTTCATTGGTCCCACTCAGGGCCTTGGTATTACGAGGCAGGGATATGCCACCGATGACTTACTCAGAGACTTGATCTTGCTCAACCGATAGAACCAGCTTTTAAACGCACTCCACATTAATTACCATACTACATAGACGACTAAATCTGAAACGAGCCGAAAGCGAACACCGACGATCGAAGAGGCTGTGGGAAGACTCCCTCAATGCGGGTAATACACAACAAGACGCCAAAGAAAACGAATCCCAATACCGAGATGAAACGAGACGACAGCACAAAACAATGGAGAAATTAACTGGAGACAGGGGGGCTTTCAGGAGAGCACAGACAAAAGAGACGGGACAATGAAAGATGGTTGCGTGGTCCGGGCATAAAGAGGAGGAAAACCTGTTTCCTGGTGGCGCGTGGGTATGTATGGCTGTGTTTGTTTGTATTCCGCGTTCGACTACGGAGAGTGAATTCATCTTCTGCCTTTGCGAATGGCAAATCTCCGTATCTCGAGTCTTCTACTGTTGATAGTATATCGGAGGAGGTCGCTGAAGGCCAAATGGCCCGGCTCTGCTCCCGGTTTGATAGTAAGATTGCTCTTCGGGAGCGCTTTGTGCATTGCCCATCTCTAGACTAGTCGTGACCGCGACCGGCAAGAAACACTTGATGGCGGTTCGAATGGAGCGATGAATAGGGACCCGGTGGTCGTTCAACCACTCTAGAGTGAGCTGAACAAGACTCCAGTAGGGTCCAGGGGCCTGCTGACCAGAGGTGAAGTTCGGGAGTATCGGCGGTCGACGATCCCGAGCCCAGGAGCGCAATGACCGAAGGACGAGTGTGCAAAGAACACAAATAATCACGAAGGCCAGAACCGCTGACGGAACGGATCAAACCCAGACTCAGTACTTGGAATGCAAACGGTTAGCGGCGTTGCTCACCAACTATGGAGAAGAGGAGTCTTGGATGCATTTTCCCGGCTGCGAAGTCCAAGATAAACAGTTGTAGTTGACCGATTCCGAATAACCTCGAAGAAATCGTAGCAAGCGTTCGCGAGGGTAAGCGGTATGTGGGCAGATGAGAACCTCCTCCACGCGCCAGACGACATTAAGGTAACCGCGTTGTCTGCTTGCGGAGAACACCCATGTCTGCGGGCGCATATAAGACGGCTCTGTATAATAGCGTCAGGATGATAGGAAGCGTGAATGGCTCTAATCGACCAGTAAACAGCGTACCGTTTGATACCCTCTGGCTTCGCTGAGGTCAGACAACACGTATTCGCCGTCTCGTAATCGCAATCGCCGACTTCCTCTCCTGGGCCGACTGTGAATTCAAGAGGACCGGTCATCTATGCCTTGTCTGTCTACTTCACCTTACTTTCACCAGAGCCATATCTGGCAGGGGCGAAAGGAAACGTGAAGTACGGGGATGACGGAGATATGGCATCGAGATGTGCACAATAGCCCGCTTCGTCTGTGCGGCGCAACACGGTGCTGAAGTATACCTCCCCCTCTTCCTGCGTCTAGAGGGAAGGTCGTCACTGCGGATAGCAGGAAACGGGGAGGACATATTACACGCGCCTCACAGAGCGGCGTAGGCAAGGCGTCGTCCACGAGGATAGATGAACACGAGCCCGGCAAAATAGCCGGCACTTCGCCCATGTGACGGAACACGGTGTTGAAAAATATTAGCTGGAAGGTCGAGTATCCCGCCGCTGCGGTTAAGACTGCCGGGAGGCACGATTCGGTTGTTCGTCTACCCGAAAATTATCCCCTCTGTTGGCCACACAATAGGCAGTCGTGGTCCTAAGCATCAAACCCCTGCAGTTGTTTCAGCGAGGTTCCCCGGCGTCATCCAGACGATGAAGGCGGTAGGGAATTATGTGTGGCTGACCTGGTGTATGGCGAAGAGCATTTGAGACTCCTCACATCGATGTAGCACTCATAGGAGGAAAGGTGACACGCGATGCGAAGCTATCACGCGCGGTTTAAGAGGTTGTAAGGGGGTAAAGTATATGAGCGAAGTAGTAGGGAGGCGAGGTTGGTTGACGAGGGTGAAGTATCTCTAGAGGGAGGTGGAGGGGGATGCGGTCAGTTCGGAAGACAGGACGAAGAGCTCTAGAGGTAGATATGTTATATAAATGTAGATAGGCAGTGTTTCAGGGTCGCTCGAACTTTGGAAACACGCGGTGGGGATGGAGCCACCCAAGGAAAGTCAATCGACCCGAACGGACGGTAACCCTGTAAAAGGACCCCGTACACTGCTGCGCATACATAATAGTTAACATGGTGCGTTGGCTACCGTAAATAGTAGGAGTCAGTTCTATGTTTTCTGGTTGTGTTTCTTGCATATTTTCTATGATAAATTCTACGTCTCGCGTCGGGCGACACGGGTACGTCTGTTCGGGGTCTTGGTTGGTCGACACCATTGTTAGTAGCGTAATGCTTTTGGCGTTTTCCGCATACTCTGTTTTGTTTTGTAGCGAAGGGGTTAGACGAGCCTTGTCACTCGGTTCCGGGACGATCAGCATTGGCTGCCGGAGGAGGCCGAAGCACCTCCGATCATTAAGAAACAGGAGCGGCAGAAGCAGAGGAAGGAAAAGCAGAAGAAAAGTAAGTGGACCAGGATGAGGAGAGATCTGGGTCTGTCGAAGCTGATGCACAAGGCGAGGCAGAGTCGACGAATTGTCAGGGAAGCACGGGGTCTCAGCGTGTCTCCCCACAAGCCCACATGGGCTCACCTCACAACGACCAAACGACCCCTACCGCCATTAACTTCAGTATATTCCGTGGACTCAGTCTTCAAGAGGAGGACATCCATCCGCCGGAACAGGTGGTTGCCGTGACGGCGCGACCGCCGGGACAACGCCCTCTGTTCCCAGACGACGAAGCCGATAGGATCGACGACGCGGACGAAGCTGCAGAGGCGAATGGCATGTTCTATCCTAGAGAAGGAAGTCGAGACATTGCTATCTACCCGGCTTTGTACGACAAGTACGCCAACAAGGAAGATGACCCGGACGCGGGTGGGGTTGGTGCGGAGATTGCAGAGGAAGTCGAGGGTATCCTTCACGGACACGCAGGAATGGAAGTCTCCGCCGAGCTTGACCAGGCGGAGGACCACTGTTAGAAGAAGAACCAGAAAGGGCCGAAAGGCAAATGGGACGACTTGGACGAGGACGAACTCGATCAGTTCATCTTGACGGAAGAGGAAGTTCGCTTGCAACCGAGGGTTTGGGTCGAGCTTAATCGGAACTACGTCTTTTCGGGGCTTGATTGGTGTAGTTAACCCCATTGTTAGTAACCCATTACTTTTGGCGTTTTCCGCGGACCCTATTTTGTTTTGTAGCGAAGGGGTTAGACGGGGCTGAGGTGAGCATTCGAAGAAGCCGCTCAAACAGAAGGCGAGTAGGCGAGAAGCTGGCCAAACAGAAAGCGGGCAGGCGAGAAGCTCAAAAGCACCAGCCTTCCAAACAGAAAGCGGGTAGGCGAGAAGCTGCCCAAGCAGAAAGTGGGTAGGCGAGAAGCTGCCCAAACAGACGGGTTGGACTCGCGACTGCGGTGTTTTACTTCTTCGCTTACCGATCGACATTTCCTGTTCCTCCCCCTCCATCCCTCCGCCGCTCCCCGCACCTAGAAACAAAGACAAAAGCCCCGATATTCGACAACAGCACGAGTTGTGACACCCGCCGAGTCCGTTGGGCACCTGCTCCAGAGCACCGTGCTGCAGTGCAGGACTCTCGTCCGAGAAACAACAAGCCAATTGAATAGGAAGCGTTGAACATACTGCACATCATGGCAAGATGAACTAGGAGATCTATCCTGTTTCGGAGTCGATGAACCTCCAACTAACCCACAGCTGGTGAGCTGGTAGCATTTCTTTCAAGCCTCGTTGTCGAGGCGTGCACCAAGGGGGAATGCATGCCAAACACGCCTCCACACGGGGGAATTTTGGAGAGTCCGCGGAAAACGCCAAAAGTAATAGGTTACTAATAACAATAGTGTTAACTACACTAACTAAGACCCCGAACAGACTGGCGAGCTTCTCCAAGTAGTTCGATTAAGCACGAGTCAGGATGAACTGATCGAGAAGTCCAAGTCGTCCAATTTGTCCTCCGACTCTTTCTGCTGCTTCTTCTGCGGCTGGTCCTCCGCCTGGTCAAGCTCAGCGGAGAGTTCCATTTCGGCATGTCCGTGAAGCATACCCTCGACTTCCACTGCAATCTCCGCACCAACCACCCGCGTCCGGGTCATCTTCCTTGTTGGCGTACTTGTCGTACAAAGCCGGGTGGATAGCAATGTCTCGACTTCCTTCTCTAGGATAGAACATGCCATTCGCCTCTGCAGCTTCGTCCGCGTCGTCGATCCTATCGGCTTCGTCGTCTAGGAACAGAGGGCGTTGTCCTGGCGGTCGCGCCGTCGCGGCAACCACCTGTTCCGGCGTATGATTGTCCTCCTCTTGAAGACTGAGTCCACGGAATATACCCGCACTGAAGTTGATGGCGGTAGGGGTCGTTTGGTCGTTGTGAGGTGAGCCCATGTGGGCTTGTGGGGAGACATGCCAAGACCCCGTGCTTCCCGGGCAATTCGTCGACTCTGCCTCGCCTTGTGCGTCAGCATCCACAGACCCAGATCTCTCCTCATCCTAGTCCATTTCTCCCCGCTTACTTTTCTTCTCCTTTTCCTTCCTCTACTTCTGCCGCTCCTGTTAATGGTGGGTGGTGCTTCGGCCTCCTCCTGCAGCCAATGCTGATCGTCCCGGAACTGAGTGACAAGGCTTATCGAACCCCTTCGCTACAAAACAAAACAGAGTACGCGGAAAACGCCAAAAGCATTAGGTTAGTAACAATGGTGTTGACTACACCAACCAAGACCCCGAACAGCCGTACCCACGAGTTTCTCCAGGTAGTTCCGGTTAAGCTCGACCCAAACCCTCGGCTTCAAGCGAACTTCGTGGCCAGTCACGATGAACTGCTCTAGGGTAGAACATGCTATTCGCCTCTGCAGCTTCGTCCGCGTCGTCGACTCTATCGGCTTCGTCGTCCAAGAGGAACAGAGGGCGTTGTCCTAGCGGTCGCGCCGTCGCGGCAACCACCTGTTCTGGCGGATGGATGTCCTCCTCTTAAAGACCGAGTCCACGGAATATATCCACACTGAAGTTAATGGCGGTAGGGGTCGTGTGGTCGTTGTGAGGTGAGCCCATGTGGGCTTGTGGGGAGACACGCTGAGACCCCGTGCTTCCCTGACAATTCGTCGACTCTGCCTCGCCTTGTGCATCAGCTTCGACAGACCCAGATCTCTCCTCATCCTGGTCCACTTACTTTCTTCTGCTTTTCCTTCCTCTGCTTCTGCCGCTCCTGTTTCTTAATGATCGGAGGTGCTTCGGCCTCCGTCAGCCACTGCTAATCGTCCCCGAACTGAGTGACGGTGAGACTGGAGCTGCCTGCACTCTTGAACTCTTCCAGTCTTTTGACTAGAGTTGCGTCGGCTATTTTGGCCCTTGAACGATCTCTTGGACGCTTCGACGGAAATTGTTCATTCGAGCGGCAAGCCGGAGGCAAGCACCGCACATCCCTGCAGGTGGTCGGACGGTGTTCATCCAGTAGGCGCTGAAACGCCTTACTAGACGTACTGCGTCGTGCACAACTTTGGGAGTCTAGTCTCCGAATTCGAGCAGTGCAGCAAAGCGGGCAATATTGTGCGCGGGGTCGATAGTGTACGGGCGAGATAAACGGAAGACTTGAATGAGTTTGAAATAGGATCGCGACCGCGTCCGTTTTTGCTCGGCCCAGCAGTATCAGTTTTCATAAGTTGCAGTTTATGGCTTTTCAACTTCCAGGGAGCAGAAGAATCCTTCGAAGAAGCCGCCCAAACAGAAAGTGGGTAGTCGACGGGTTCGACTCGTGACTGCGGTGTTTTACTTTTTCGCTTACCGATCGACTTCATCTCCCCTCCCTCCTCCGCCGCTACCCGCACCTAGAAACAAAACAAAAGCCACGAGATTCGACAACAGCACGAGGCGCAACACCCGCTGAATCTGTTGGGCACCTGCTGCAAAAGAAAAGTTCAGTCGCAAGATCAACTACGACACGATCAAGAACCTATTAAAGTCGTCGTCGTCGACGGACCGTCCCTCCAAGAAGTCCAAGCTGTATGGCTTTGACGACTCCATCATCGGCTTCGACAACAACGAGGACAAGGACGATGATGCCGGTGGGATGTCGACGATTGATCCCGACCCGGACTTTGAAGGGGCGAGTGAGGTCCACACGGAGAGAGGCTATGCGAGCGGGTATTCTGGTGGTGGGGATGGAGATGATAGCATGTACGCTAATGATGATTATTACGATGATGGAGGGTATCAGGAGGAGGTGTAGTGGTGGGGAGTTCACACTTGGGCCAGCCCGCTCCTTCGTTCGTTTCCTGTCTTGCCATTTTGGGCTTATTGCGTATTGGTACTTTCGTTCAACAAGTTTGCAATTTATCACTGTTTGATCCTGGTTGAGATGGGGGGGAGGCCGGGGAGGTGAGATGAAGAACTTTTACCTTGATCAGTAGAGAGCGTCCCGGTGCAGGTCGCTCGTGTGAGGATACAACGAGTCCAGGAAACAACAAGCAAATTGAATTAGAAGTTATGCGAGCGGGTATTCTGGAGGCGGAGATGGAGATGATAGCATGTATGCCAATGATGATCATTACGATGATGGGGGGTATCAGGAGGTGTAGCGGTGGGGAGTTCACACTTGGCCAGTCCGCTCCTCCGTTCGTTTCCCGTCTTACTATCTTGGGTTTATTGCATATTGGTACCTTCGTTCGACAAGTTTGGAATTTTATAACTTTTTTTGATGCTGATGCGGGAAGACGGAAAACCTTCACCCCGCAGAGCATCGTGTTGCGGTGCAGGACGCTCATGTGATGTGAGACGAGTCCGGGGAAACAACAAGCAAATTTGAATTAGAAGATTTGAACATACTGTACATCGTGGAGAGATGAACTAAGAGATCTATCCCGTTTCGGAGCTGAAGCTGGTAAAATCCTGGATGGCAGGGTGGGGTTTATTCGAAGGCGTTCCCGTCCATCCTGACTCCAAAGTTCTGCTTGACGTCGAGACCCAACAACTTCATCTTGCCAACTTGAGCACGTTCGTTTTGGACTTTTCTCAGTTCCATCAACTGCTCCCGACTCAAATACGTCTCGCTATCGTCGGCCTTGCTCTTTCTCGTGGTGCTGGCCTTGTGTGCTGCCATATCCGCTCTCGCGTCGTAGGCGGCGTCGTCGAGTGGCAAGGTCTCGCCAGCACGGACGGCATCCATGCGCTTTTCGTACGCTTCGAGAGCGTAGTACTTCTCGTGCGGTAGAGTGGCCGTGTTGTAATCTTCCATGTAACTGACGAAGTGTTTCTTGAGTTGGGCTTTGGATTGGGTTTCGGGGTTGAGCATCTTCTCTTCAAGCAGCCAGGCGTGGAATTCTTGCTCTTTTGTGAAGATGCTGAACCGGAACAAGACATAGTAGGATAAGTGGGTGTCGCGATTACCATAATAGCAGAGATAAACGTACTCTGATTCGGTGATAGTGCCGTATTTCCCCCAGGTGGTGACTGGGCCGGAGGAAGTGGCATGCTTGGACTGGAGTGAAGAGCGTCAGCCCAACTTGCCCAACGATGGCGACGAGCGAGTACGCACCTTCTTGTCTTTCTTATGCTTCTTCTTCTTCCTATCCCTCTCCTTGCTACGACTCCGACTTCGACTCCTGCTACGGCTACGACTCCGTCGCTTCTTGCGATCTCGATGATGACGGTCCTTGCCCTTGTCCTTCCTGCGCCTTCGCCGGCTGTCAGATGAGGACGCCGAGAGACTGCGGGAGCGGGAGCGGGATCGTGAGCGCCGTTTCCTTGAGCTCCGGTGGGGGGAGTACGAGCGGTCCCTGCGCGGTCTTGGTGAAGCCGAGCGACGTCGGTGTGGAGAGCGAGAACGAGAATGAGAGTCCCGATGACGGTGTCTGTGCTCTCGCTCCTTTTCCTTGCCCTTGCCTCGATCTCCTCGCTCTACGCTTCTTGACCTCGATCTTGACCGCCCTCGTTCGTCGTCGTCCCGGTAGCCCATGTTTATTGCGTGCGCTTGGTGAAACTGCCGGTGGTCTGGGAGTGAAGCCAAGAGGGAAAAGGTAGAATGTTTGTTCCTGGAATTTGAAGGTCCGATGTTCGTCTCCAAGCCGTCGTCAAGTCTAAGTAAGTGGCTTCGGCTTCCCGACTTCCCTCTCTTTCTCCCC
>WSTY01000845.1:0-14079 GCA_019633465.1 Tulasnella sp. 417 | reverse complement strand
GAGGAGAAGATCGAAGAGACTGTTAATGCTATTTGGCCATGGAGGAATGGGCTTGAAATCTTCCAGAATCATGACTAGGACCTCGGTTGGAAGCCCGTAAACCGGCGATGACATTGTCCGAAGATGTGCGAGATGAGTGACGAGCTTTTTCTATCTGCTAGTCCGGTTGAAATTTGGCAGCCTCCAGCTCGTCCTCGATTGAGAGTAGACAGTCCGCGGGAACCTCGTGCGCCAACTCGATTTCACTGGAAGAAAAAAAAAGTAGGTAACAAGGATTCAGATTCGAGAGGTTCTCTGAGCAGTGCACTGTAAATGCATACCTGTCTCGATGACCGCAGCGGTCTTTCTTGCAGATCGCTTTTACTACGTGAGAGAGAGGGGAGAAACAATGTTCTGTTGATGTGGTTTTTTGTGACCTGCTGGCAGCGGGAGCGGGTGTGAATGCTTTGATTCAGACAAACAGATCTGATCTTATGACTCACTTGTAAGTTTGTTGCTGCGTGTGCTGAAAGGACCGATTAGCCGCGAGGTTCACACGTAAGCCCCTGCTCCGGACGCGGAGCACCTTCGCTACTACAGAATGAGCTTGTCCGTACCCTTTGACCAGGTCTACATCTATCGGATGGTCTATGGTGGAACTGGAAGAGGGGCTTCTCGTGGAATTTAGCTTACTCTTAACCAATGTTGCGACGGCGTCACGGCGATCGCCAGGCGACCCAAGAGAGGCATCAGAGCCCCACTGGCTTCCCGGAAGCCTGTTTCCAAATAACTGAAATCGTTCACGCCATAACTCACAGCCGACCGCGCAACCTGACTCTTCCTCCTCTGCCTCGCGTGACCGCGATGCCTTTTTTGGGCTGTCGCCGTGACACCTGGTCACGGGGGTGACGCGCAAACCCCATACTTTGTTCTGGAACGATGACCCCAAAGCACCCAAAGATTTCTCGTCTGCAACTCTCCGTCCGAAGACCCGACCCCAACGTTCGCCCTAGCTATCCAGCCGACCTTAGTTTAGATTTTTACTAGCTATCCGGCTCCTTTCCGGAGCCGTTCTTCATCAAGCCGTACATCTCTCATGGGATACTAGCCATGGCGGAAGAATCACAGATCCTATGCGCGGACCACGCGGTTCAATGAAATTTAGATTCACAGAGACAGATGACGGATCGCCCTAAGCATAGACTACAGTATCTTGATAAAACCAACCACGCTTCATTCTAGATGCCCAAAAGTTTGAAGCAAGGTATTATCCGGACAATCTCCTTCTCGAGGCTCCACAGATTCGGGAAATCGGCCTTTTTGCAAGAGACCTGAAATGAAACTGGTTGAACCGCTGATGGGAAACCACTTTCTCCCGACCAACGCCGATTGATGTGTGACAATAATGCTTCCCCGTCGAGGGTGGTATCCTCTTTTTCCCCTACCCCGTAAATCAATCTTATGACTAGGAGATTTCTGCAGACCCAGTCGACCCCTTCCGTGCCAGGCATTACGTGCCGCTGTGATAGCAGTTGGAGTACCGAGCGACACATACGTTGTCCCACCACTGCTAAGGATTCTAACACCTCGCTCCAGGCTAGAAGGTCCACAGGAATGTGCCCCGTGGTACCGGTCACCCCGCACCGGAGGTAAACAACTGGAGGGTATGGTATTTGAGAAAGGGTTTCGGCTAGGTGGGCCATGAATCGGGGAATGTGTGCACGGTTGAACTCGAGTGCCAATTCACCCCCGACCATCCCGTGGCTCTCGACTAAGACACAACCGTCGGACACTCCAATATTTAGCATACTTGGTGCTTTACTTGAATCTGGTCCTCCAACAAGAGTAACTGCTTGATGGTTCCCTGGTTTCCAAACGATTGCATCCAACTCCTCGACCACGACAGCATCCTCCGATGCTCGTACGCGATTGTCTCTCACCTTAATAACGGAGCACGAAGGGGTGCAAATTGAAGCGAGAATAGTTGCGGTATATTTCCCTGGCATCTCCCGAAGAGATAGTGTGTTCAGGTGCTGCAGAAGAATAGGGGCGGTTGCTCGAACTCCCTGAATGCTCTCTGTTAGGCCGCTGATGTCCAGCACCTCTAATCGTTGGGAACACGATAAGAGGTGTAGCAACGGCTCTGGTGAATGGGGCACAGACCCTTGAGAGAGCTTTAGAGTTATGAGATTGGATAACCGAGGGTGATCTAGTCGCGTCGGAACATCATGGAGGGAGAGGCGTTTGAGAGGTGTCCCTTCTGACGGAGTGAGCTCATCCAAAAGCCCACTTGCGCCAAGTTCAAAGGATCTCCTGTAGTCAGCATGGACCTTTAGGGTTTCCAACGCCGGCGTCGGGGCTTTGAGAAGTTTCTGAAGATTCGAGTGACGGAGGTCATGGACGCGGACGTTGACGCACTTAACACGCGTGGAGTGTCCGAGCGCCATCTCCAATATCTCATCCTCGTTACACGGTTTATGCAACTGAAAGCGCATGCCGTAGGCGCGCGAATTAATGGAGAGCGGGTGCATTTGTGATCGGGTGAGAATGAGCCGCGCGATCTCAAGAGGCATGTCTAGATACAGAAACGCCCAAAGTTGGGGGGTTCCTGTGATGGTGTCATACCACGTTCGGCAAACGAGGAGAAAGTCGAAGAGACTGTTCCGGCTGTCTGTACAGGGAGGAATGGGTTTGAAATGTTCCAGAATCATGGCCAGGACTTCGGGCGGAAGCCTGTGGATTGGCGATAACATGGTCCGAAGATGTGTGATATGAGTGATTAGCTTGTGTATTTGCTGGTCTGGTTGTACTTTGGTAGGCTCCAGCTCGTTCCCGATTGCCAATAGATAGTCCGCAAGAAGCTCGTGCGCCGACTCGATTTCACTGGAGAAAAAATAGATGACATGAATTCAGACTCGTAAGGTGCTTTGAGTAGTGTAAATTACATACCTGTCTCGACGATCGCAGCCGTCTCTCTTGCAGATTGCTTCAGCTGGGAGGGGAGAAATAATGTGCTGTCGATGAGACCTTCACTGTTCAGATCTGGCAGCCCGAGGGTGTGTGGATGCTTGATTCGGAAAAACAGAGTTGATCTTAAGAGCCGATGGGGAGTTTGTGGCTGTGTGTGCTGAAACCACCAAAGCCCCGTTTCCGTGTTTGTTCATGTTACGACCGCCGCAAGCTATCGTCGGGCCAGTCCGCAATTCTACTATTTTCGCTCTAATACCAAAATACTCGAATTGAATCAACATAGAGCGATCTACTCGCGCCTGGAAGCCGGACCAAGTACAAAGAAGGCAAACAGGGTATCGGTTGCAGGGGACTATGTGACTGGCGCAGAAACACCAATCGGTTGTTACACGGGTCCCTTCAAATCAAATCGTATCTGCTCAGCTCCTAGACTGTCCTCTTACCATTTAGATGTTTGCGACAACAAATGGCTTGCATGAGATTCAACAGAGAGAGGGGGTCTTCTAGCAAACAACGAGCGCAACGCACCGGAAGGACATCCTGATCCTCCCTAGATCGTCGCAATCTCGTCCGCTTTCTTGGTACATTGGAATTGCGTCCCAACCGCATCCCGCGTCGGACTCGGAAACCGTTCCCACCCCCGAACAAACTCCGACCACAAGCAGTGGCGGCTGGTCAAAAGATGCGAGTTGGTCGTCCAGTTTGAGGGCGGGGGCGGGGTACCTTGAATTGTTGCGACTTCATCCGAAGTCTATTGGAACTGGGGGCTTGACACTTGTGGCTTGCGTTGGGCTTTGTGCTCCACGCTCTGGACCCTGGCGTCGGAACCGGCGGAGCAGCGTTTCTTCGGTCCCTAACGCTAAAAGGCACTCGCTCTGCCGTTTCTATCTTCTTACTCGACTACATAATGAGCTTGTCCAGCCATCCCATTTAACCGGGTCTAATCTTATACCGGATGGTCTGGGGTGGAAATGAAAGATGGGTTTCTCATGGATTTAGCTTAATTTTAACCAGGATTGCGACGGCGATCGTCGGACGGTCCAAAGGAGATACTCATCACTTAAGCATCAAAGTGCCACCCGCTTCCTTGCAGCCTGTTTCCAATCAAACTGGAATCATCCAGTATCACCCTCCGCCGTGGCACTCTTGTTCGTCACCCTTCCCCCCGCGACTCGCGTGACCCTACGGCATTTTCGGATCACGGTGACAAATCACCAAAGGGTTGACGCGCTCCCACCACCTTGCTTTGAACCTTGACCCGAACTCTCTAACCCACCCAAAATATGTAATCAGCTTCCCAAAACAGATCTCTGGCTTCCAACCTTCCGTCCGATGACCCCACTCCGACCTCGGCCCTATTTATCAAGCCGAGCTTAGTTGCGAGCCACCCGACTCTTTTGAGGCGCCGCTCTTAATCAAACTGTACCTTTCTTGTGGGATACCAGCCATGGCAAAAGCTCACATACTCTACGCGCGGACCACGCAGCTCAATAAGATTCCCCCTCGGAGTACCATCTCAATCAAAGTCAGGTTTTAATAGATAGACGGCCCAGCGTTCAAAGCTTCCTCTATTAAGATACAATTAATTATACTTTCTTCTGGCCATCAATAAGTTTGAAAGAAGGTAAAATCGATAAAATCTCGTCCTCGAGGCTCCACAGATTCGGAAAATTGCACTTCTTGCAATGGACCTCAAATAACACTGGTCTGACCCCTCCCGGAGAACTATCCTCGCCAGACCATCGTTGACGAACAAGTGACAACAACGCTCCTCCGTCGAGGGCCATATCCTCCTCTTCGTTTGATCTGTATGTCAATTGTAACGTTGACAGCCTCCTGCAGACCCAATCTACTCCCTCGGATCCAGTACCGTGCCGCTGCAAGAGTTGTTGGAGCACCGAACGACATGGATTGCTGCCCTCTATTGATAAGGATTCTACCACTTCGCTCCAGGGTAGGAGGTCGACAGGGATGTGTCCCTCGGAATATATATTCATCTCATAGAGATGAATTGCTGGAGGAAGTGGCAATTGAGAAATGGCTGCGCCTAACCGAGCCATGAGTTGAGGAACATCTGAACGGGCGAACTCAAGCTTCAGACATCCCTCGAGTGACTCAACATCCTTGACTACAATCCACCTCATTAATTTCTGCACGCGTAACCTACTTCGTCCTGGGCCCGAACCTGGTCTCCCGACAAGCCAAGCGGCTTGATCGTTGCCTGGTCGCCAAATGACGGCATCCAACGCCTCAACCACTGGATCATCACTAACTACCCCGTCTCTTACCTCAACATCTGCGCACAAAGGGGCACAGATTGAAGCGAGGATCGCCGCACTATATGCACTCGGCAGCCTGGCAAGAACTAGCTTCTTCAGATGCTGTAGTAGAACCAGCGGACTTGCCCGGATTTGCCCGGTCCTGTTTCTCAAGTCTTGGATGTCCAACACCTCCAAATGTTGTGAGCTTGATAAAAAGCGCAGCAGATCCTCAGGAGATTGAGGCACGGAGGACCGAGCGAGAGTGAGGGTTATTAGGTTGGACAACCGAGGGTGATTCAATGGGGTCGTAACGTCGCTGAGGGAGAGGTGTTGGAGCTTCGGACCTTCCAACAAAGTGAACTCGTCAAGTGGGCCATTGGAGCCTACTTCTGAACCACGCGGCTCGACTCGGACTTGTAAACTTGTCAATGCGAGTGTTGGGCTTTGAAGGAGGTTCCGAGGGTTCGCGGGACTGAAACGTGGGGCATGAATGTCAATTTGCCTCAGGCGTGTCGAGTTTTCAATAGCCAGATCCAGCAGTTTGATCAATTCCCGTGTTGTGGGCTCCCTAGGCGAGGCGTAGCTGTGCCAATTCAGGGATATTGGGTGAAACCGAGAGCGGTCGAGTACCAGGCTCGCAATCTTGGGGGGCATGTCCACACTCACGCACCCCCAGAGCTGGGGTGATCCAATGATCGCATCATACCATGTACGACAGATCAGAAGAAGGTCGAAGAGGCTGGTATTGTCATCCGTGTGAGGTTCGTCAGGTTCGAACTCCTCGAAGATCATCACTAAGACCTCCACCGGAAGCCTGTGGATCGAGGATGTGACTCGATTCAGGCGACGAGCTAGGCGAGCGATCAAATTGTCCAGTTGTTGGTTCATTTCGGCTTTGGCGGCTTCCAGCTCGTCTCTGAATGTGGCCAATTGACCGACAGGGGCGGCCTCTGCCCACTCGATTCCACTAAATGTACACATGAATGGCACAAAGTAAGACTTGTGTGGGGGACTTCTAGTGGTATAACCGCGCACCTGTATTGGAGATCGCAGTCGTTCTCTTCGCAGATCCCATCGACCAGAGTCGAGATCGTTCTGGAAACGATGTCTTTTCGGAATGCCTTTGCCTCCTTCATAGATTTGACTGTAGACAAGTAGTATTCGGTGTTACGAGCGCGGCGTTAATGTTCTGAATGGATGTTGCGGATTGGCCGAAGGAGTCGTCACTATGACTCTTCTGTAAGTTTGTTACTGTGTATCGAAGAACTCGCCAACGGTCACACCCACAAATAATCCCGCATAGATATCGAACAATAAATTATTATAAAAAAGGGTGAGGATAGCGCAATAACATTAATTAGTATGATATATAAGTCAGTGTGATCCTATTTTCGGTTCCATTCGACCTACAACATCGAACATGTTTGTTATCGCGGAGTTGGATGTAGAAGGAAGAACCTGAGACTCACCAGCCTCACAGGGCCGTTATTCCAATCCTTCACTCTCTTACCCGCAATGATGCTCATCGTGGACTGACTCGTTCCAATGAAAGCGGCTCCTCTCGATAGGATGATCGAGTCGACTATCCCCGGCCACCTGTTCCACAAGGAAAGGTTGGTTACGAGATCAGCGCGCCTCGAATGTCCCAGTCCCACAAACGCTCCTTACCTCCTGCCATAATCACGCGCGATCTCTTCTTCGTACGGCCGGGTCTGCCTCCATCCCATGCTCTCGACTTCGGCCCACCACTCCGGGTCCGTTTCGTCGCTCATCAGGATCACTTCTTTGACTTGCGCTAGCGGTGAGTGCGGTCCATGAAGTTGAACGAGTTCGCTCGTAAGCTCTCGAACGTGCTGTGCGTATTCGCTCAAGGGGGTGTAGCAGGATTTAGGGTCGTCGGGGTTCTTGCATCTGGTGAGGCGTAGGGTGAGCGAGGTTGGCAAGGTCCGGGAAGACGGGAGGATACGTACAGGTTCCTAAAGTCGGAGTGACGAGCGTGAATGGAAATAAACTAGCAAGAAGTGATTCGTGTTAGCCATTCGGAGAACCTCACCTCTTACAAACAAGGGAGATGTATTCGAACTCACCGGAGGTATCTGTTGATCCGCCTCCAGCCCGAGGACCTTCTGCAAATAGTACGTCGTGATATCGTCCGCTTCCTTTGAGAAATGCAAGTGGGTTCCAACCGCGTCCCACGTCGGGCTGGGGGTTTGTTCCCACTCCCAGACGAATTTAGACCAGACCCAGTAGAGGTTGTCAAAGCATGTGAGGTGATGGTCTGGTTTCGGGCGGGGCGTCGTGGGCGGTAAAGGTCGTCTGCCGTAAGTTGGGAGCGAAGGTTCCAGAGCAAAAGCTTCTCTCCGTCCTTCGGGCGACATGAGATGAGAGAGGGACTCGAAGGAGGTATGCCAGCCCTCTCCGGTGCCGGCAAGCTTCACGGTAGGAGGTACGGCGGTGTACTGAGCGTCTGTCATTTTTAGCGAAGACTTCAGCTCGATATCTGCAACAACGAACGGCGGAAGGCACTTACCCAGATGAAGGAAAAGAGGTCCCCCTTCTCTATCTATAGGCTCCTTACTTTGATCGAAGGTCTGAACGATACTCCAGCATCCTAATAATTCGTCATCGTCATGGGGTATCGTATCCGTTCGGTTCCATGGACGATTGAATCTTCCCCTTTTAACGTCTTGCCAATCCAACACGGGGTGTCCGATGGCTTCGCTTAGCCGAGGCAAGTCGAAGAACGACCCGGCGCTGAGCGATTCAGCTCCGACGCCGACTTGCACTTCCAGCCCGATGACCGGAAATAGGATAGGGATACGATCGGAGAGGAGCCCGAGGTGGATAAGGTTCATCTTTGGAGAGGGTTGCGAACGCGAATGGTGAGGCGAACGTTAAGGAAAAAATTTGGAGCGAGCTGTGGCTTACCCAGACCATGACTTCGTTCGCTGTATCATAGGATCATCTTGTTAGTTCCGTACACCGAGCAAAAAAGCGAGGCTCTCACTCAATCCGCCGTAGTTCCACGTCGTCACGTATTTTTTATTGTCGCGAAGATTATCTGTTGAAGAGCAGGGTCATGTTATTGGAGGAGTCTAAGGTTTGTACGGGTAACAGCTCACGAACCTCTAAAATGAGTGGTTGGCCTTCCTCTCAGAGCATTGGACTTGTCCCATTTTTGTTTTCCGGGCGTGATGTTGGCGTTGTCAGTAAAGGTCAATCTTCCGGGGGGAGGATATCTCTGGCGCGGAGGGAGCTCGTCGACAGTCATGGCCGAGGCATCCTTTTGGATCGGGTTTTGGTCGGGTTGAGAGCCGAAAATTATCAGGAGGAGGCCAAACAAGGAGAGTCCGCCAACAATCACTCGACGAGGGCGCTGAGACTATTTAGGGAGAGGGGCATTAGTTGGGTCCACGAAAGCAATAGCTGGTCGACTTACGAATGGTAGAGGCATCGTTCACGGAGGGACTGCCAGCAAAGGGGGGAGTGTGCACATAATCAGAGAATGGCACAAAATTCTTTTATGCGAGCTAAGGCACCAGTTTGTGGCTCGCGGTTGGTATTTTGTATTTGATGCCGCGGAGCTCAATTCGGGGCTACGACCCTGTGCGTGACCATTTTTAGAATATCACAAGGTTTGATGTCAAAACAATGCAGCCCACGCCACCATAGTTCTCCCGTCGGCCCATCCCTTTCTCCAAGCATCAGGTTGAGTGAAGGGTCTCAGTCTCGGCCCGAGTCCGAGGTCTTTTGTTCATTTCCACTTCTCGTTACTCGTGTTGGTGGGGAGCGGTCCAAGTTGGGGGATCCAGGGGTCGCCTTTGATCAAGTGCGCGCCACGTAACTCACAAGGTGCCTGCATCTCAGCAACTAGCGCAACCACCGGCCCGTCTCTCTATATATGCAATTTTCACCGATTCCCCACTACAGGTCGAGGTCTCATGGCTGGACTTCAGGGGCGCAATGGCAGGCATCACGAGCGTACTTGAGAGATGACGGATCGGGAAGGCAACCCAATAAGAATGGGTTTCTCTTGGACCCTTGCTCAGGTCGTCACCCGAGCCTCATACGTTGGCTGTTGCCGGATATTTGGCTAGAAAGATATGTGGCGGCATATAGTTCCTACCTATCCTAGTTAAGTGGAAACGTGTCTACAAGGGAGCGAACAGGCAAATGAATCTATCCGTAGAACTAAGTATCATCATTACAGTCATCAACAAGCTTAAAGGAAGGCAGTATCCTTTTTATCTCGTCCTCGAGGCTCCAAACACTCGGGAAATTGACCCTTTCGCAGTGAACCACAAAGGACTCGGGTGTGCCCACCCCTGCCAAACCTCCTTCACCGGACCACCGCTGACGAACTAGTGTCAACAACGCTTCCCCGTCGAGGGCTGTATCCTCCCCAGAACTTGGCCAGTACACTAATTTTATGCTCGAAAGCCCTCTGCAAATCCAATCTACTCCTCCGGTTTCAGGGAGCACGTGTTGCTCCGATAATTGCCGGATGACCGAGCGACAACTCCTGCAACCTTTGACGAACAAGGAGTCCAACAGTTCGTTCCAAGGTAGGAGGTTGGCCAACCTTGGTCCCTCGAAACCTATGTCCACGTACTGGAGGTGAAGGGCCGGGGGGCTCGGTATCTGAGAAAATGTTGTGCTCAGTTGTGCCACAAGGTGGGTATGGTCTGAGCGGCGGAAATCGAGCCGACGGTGTCCTTCAAGGCTCTCGATGACAATGCGGGCGGGTTCCCAACGACCTATTGGAGGGACCGCAGTGATAATCTGGGCGGAATTGATCCGAATGTTTATTGAATGGGGAATGATTTTTGAACCTGTTCCTCCAAGAAGCACGGCAGCCTGATCGTTCCCCGATTGCCAGATTACAGCATCTAACGCTTCGATAGCTGCCTGATCCCGTGAAGATATGAAATCATGGTCTTTTATCTCAAAATGGGAGCATGAAGGGGTATAGACCGAAGCGAGAAACGCCGCCACGTATATGTCCGCCACTTCAGAAAGAACGAGCTCCCTCAGGTGCGGTAAGACTACCTGGTCCTCCGCTTGATATTCCTCGAGACTGCGTCCCTTGTCACGGATATGCAACACCTCCAATCCCTTTGAGCTCAATAGAACATCGAGCAACACCTTGAGCGAATCTGGCACAGAGGATCCCTGGAGTGATAGGGTTATGAGGTTGGATAAGCCCGGAGAATTCCATGTGGTTGTAGCGTGGTTGACGAATAGGTGTTTGAGATGTGGGCCGTTAGACACGAAAAACTCTCCCAGAAGATTTGAAACACTCGGCTCCGGAAGATGTCTCGAATATATGACTCGTAGGGTTTCTAGAATTGGTGTCGGGCCCCCAAGACGTCTCTCGAGACTTCCCTCTTCCCCATATGGGAGCTGGAGCGCAAGGCTCTTGATCCGTGCCGAATTTTCGATGGCTAGAAGGCGCACTGCGCTCGACTCCTCACTTTTCGGCCTCGGGAACATATCGCCTATACCCCAATCAACCGAGATGGGAAGCGTTTTAGAGCAGTCGACGACAAAACGCGCAATTCTGTAGGGCGCATGCGTATCCAGGGACCACCAGAGTTCTGGGGACCCTGTAATCGCGTCGTACCACCCCCGGCAGACCAGTAGTAGGTCGAGGAGGGTAGTGTTACCAGGCGAATAGGACTCGAACTCTCTGAAAGCCATCGCTAAGACTTCTGGCGGAAGCCTGTGGATTGAGGACGCGAGGTTCCAGCGATGGGAGAGATGGGCGATCAGCTGGTCTACTTGTCGGTTCATCCGAGATTTGGCGGCTTTCAGCGCGTCCCCGACGGTAGCTAAACGCCACTCTGGGAGCGTGTCCGTAGACTCGATACCGCTGAATGGTGTAGTAAGTGCCCGAGCTTCCATGTGGCGACGCGTCGAAGTAGCTCGATTGCGTACCTGTATTGGATAGCAAAGTCATTCTCTTTACAGATCCCTTCCACGAGAGTTACGATTGCTTGAGAAACTACGCCCAGTCGAGGCGGATTGGTTTCCCTCATGGCCTGATTTGGAACAAGCGGGAATATTAATTTGGGTAGGGAGGATATTGCGACGTGAAGGTCTGCCAACGCTATGTTCGTGGAAGTAAGGGGGATCGTCGAACGCAACGGAGGGGATCGGTGATAAGTCACTCATTTTGCGTTTGTTGGTGTTTCGACAAACCACACCTTCCTAAAGAGGCTCAATGAGCAGGATAGAAGGAAGGACTCTGCCATTCTCTTTACAGACTCCTTTTACTAGACCCGTACTTGCTTGGACTACTACGGCCAGTAAAGTCCTTTCATTTGAAGCAGATCCGACTTATATATTCGGGGCAGTGAATATCACGGCGTATGCAAGTGGGGGTCGAACGTGACGGCAGGGGAATTGACAATGAGTAACTCATTTTTGAGTTTGTCGGCGTCCCAAGAAACGCGCGAAACCCACCTTCCTAAAATGATCTGATCAAGAAGCAGGGGACACAAACGAGGTCGCCAAATGAATCTATACATAGAGCTGGGCATCATTAATACGAAATATCAACAAACCTAAAGGAAGGTAGTGCCCGCGTGATCTCGTCTTCGAGGCTCCAGAGATTTGGGAAATTTACCCTTTTGCAGTGAACCTCGAATGACTCAGGTCTACCCACCCCTGCCAAGCCACCTTCCCCGGACCACCGCTGACGAACTAGTGACAACAATGCTTCTCCATCGAGGGCTACATCCTCCTCTTCATCTGCCCAGTACGCCAATTGTATGCTAAAAAGCTCCTTGCAAATCCAATCTACTCCCCCGCTCCCAGGGAGCACATGTCTCTCCGATAATTGCCGGATAACCGAGCGACACCCGCTGCGTCCTTGGACAAACAAGGAGTCTACCGGCCCGTTCCAAGGTTGGAGGTTGACGAAACTTGGTTCCTCGCGACCTGTGCCCGCGTAGTGGAGGTGAAGAGCCGGTGGACTTGGCATTTGAGAGAATGTTGCGCCGAGTCGCGCCACAAATTGCGCAACGTCGTATCGGTGGAACTCGAGCCGGTAGTGTTGCTCAAAGCTCTCAACGACAATCCGGGCGGATTCGATCCGGATGATTAGCGAATGGGGAACGATGTTCAAATTTGTTCCTCCAACAAGCACGGCTGCCTGCTCGTTTCCTGGCTGCCAGATCACAGCGTCTAACGCTCCGACGGCCTCCGGGTCCGATGCAATCATGGTATTCCGGTCTTTTATCTGGATATGAGAGCATGAGGGGGTATAGACCGAAGCGAGAAACGCCGCCACGTATATGTTCGCCACTTCTGAAAGAACGAGCTCTCTCAAGTGCGGTAGGACTACCTGGTCCTCCGCTTGATATTCCCCGAGACCGCGTTCCCTGTCACGGATATGCAACACCTCCAATCGCTGTGAGCTCGATAAAATGCCGAGTAACAGCTTGAGTGAATCTGGCATAGCTGATGCCCCGAGTGATAGGGTGACGAGGTTGGAAAGGCGCGGGGAATCCAATAAGGTGGTACTGTAATGGAGGGATAGATGCTTGAGATGCGAGCCGCCTGACAGCACAAAATCATGGGGAGGATCTCCAACATCTTTGACAACAAAGCGTCCAGTTACGACTCTTAGGGTTTCCAAAAGTGGTGTAGGCCCTTCAAGCAGCCTCCGGAGCTCCACGTTGCTTCTAGTCAGGACATGGGCATTAAGGCTCTTGATACGCATCGAATTTTCGATAGCGAGTCCAAACACTTTGCTCGAGTCCCGACTTCTCGGGGCCTTGACGCCGGTATTCCAGTCAACCGAGAGAGGTAGCGTTTTGGAGCGGTCGATGATAAGCCGCGCAATGTTGTAGGGCGTATATGCAGCAAAGGACCCCCAGAGTTCTGGGGACCCCATGATTGTATCGTACCACACCCGGCAGACCAGTAGTAGGTCGAGGAGGTGGGTGTGACCCGGCGAATAGGGCTCGAACTCTCTGAAAACCATCGCTAATACTTCCGACGGAAGCCTGTGGATCAACGACGCGAGGTTCCAGCGATGGGAGAGATGGGCGATGAGCTGGTCTACTCGCTGGTTCATCCGGGATTTGGCGGCTTTCAACGTGTCCCCGACGGTAGCTAAACACCAAATTGGAAGCGTATCCGTAGATTCGATGCCGCTGAATAGAGTTGTAAGGGCTCGAATTTATATGTGACGACCTATCGGAGGAGCTCGATTGCGTACCTGTATTGGATAGCAAAGTCATTCTCTTTACAGATTCCCTCAACGAGAGTTACGATCGCTTGAGAAACTATGTCCAGTCGAGGCGGATTGGTTTCCTTCATGGCTTCTATTTAGAAATAAGGGAGAATATTATCTGGGTATGTGGAGGTTTGCCAATGATATGGTTGTGGAAGCAAGGGGATCGTCGAAGGCGGCGGAAGGAATCGGCGATAAGTGACTCATTTTTGAGTTTGTTGTTGTTTCGAAAAAACCATACATTCCTAAAGAGGTTCAATAAGCAGGATAGAGGAACGACTCTGCCATTCTCTTTACAGGCTCCTTCTACTAGGCCTGTGATTGCTCATAGGCTCCTACGTCCAGTCAAAGGGGGACTGATCTCCATGATGACCTTCATTTGGAGCACACTCTACTTTAATATATTCGTGGTAGTTGAAGGTCGCAGCGTTGGCTATAAATGAGTGACTCATTTTTGAGCTTGTTAGTTTTTTGACAAAGATGCGAGAGACCATTTCCCCAAAATGGTTCGAGAAGCCGAAGACCAGAAACTAGGGAGCAAAATGAATTCATCCGTAGAGTTGAACATCGTTACTTCGAATCATCAATAAGCTTAAAGGAAGGTAGTATCCGGGTAATCTCATCTTC
>WSTY01000844.1:0-14090 GCA_019633465.1 Tulasnella sp. 417 | reverse complement strand
TGGAGTTAATTGTATCCTGGTGATTGAGTTACCTGGAGCATTTCTACAAAAGCCAATCCCACTTTAGCGGCGGCTCCCACGTAGCTCCCAGCAACAGGAATGGCTCCGGATGCGATCTCCACGCTCTTGAAAGTCTTCCTGGCTATCGTGAGGGCTACATCGCTTATTGGGCCCTTCTCCCTGCGGTCCTGGTGAGTGCTTGATTGTGGCTGTTGAGTGGGAAATGGGTTGAAAGCGGTATTGGGCGCTGTGGTTCCTTGTTGTGAAATATCTGTTGGTGGTTCCGGTGCGTGTGGTTGCGGGGCCGAGTCGACCTGAGTTTTCGATGGACCATCTACGTCTTCGTCTTCTAAGTAGTCGAGTCGAATAAATGCGTGTCCTCAGGCCAAGTCGTGAATACTTACGCCGCACTTACCTTTGGCTTGCTCATAGTCCAGACGGTCCTTTCAACAAGTAGGTGAGGGGCGCGAAGCGAGAAATGAATGTGCGGGGCGTACATTGAGAGCCTTGCCGATCTTCGAGACGTCATCTTGACAGGTCTGGAATAGTAACGTGCATTTGCTAGGACGGTTGGAAGCTAATGACCTGATCCGCTCCAGAAACTTCCATCTTTTCATCTCTGACTTCGACGATGCGTCCTTCAGCCGTATTCGAATTTCGCCAAGAATACTGTTTCAAGGTAAGCTGGAGCGAGCCGACCACTTTATGAAGCACTGAACGCACCGTATATATTGTTCGACGAGAATTTGAAGCTCTTGCTTCATAGCCACCATGTCTCGGGGAATTTCTGGCGAGGCATTGATTGCGTCGAGTAACCTTTTCGAAGCGTCCGTCGAATCTGCCGGCCACTCGGTATTCTAGACCCACGTCAGTGACCACGAAGCGGCCATTGAGGAAGCGAACCCACTTTGAGAATCGATGAGATATCTTGATTAAGAGACTCTAATCTCTCGGTATGACTTGGCTCTGAGCAATCATCGGGGCTTTGGGGAAGGCGCCCGGGTATCGCGGGTGGTTTGGGAGGCGGTTGGCTGACAGTCGGTGTCGATTCACTTGTCATGTCGGAGACTCAGGAAACGCAATGTTACTTAGACCAGTGGGGGAGTTGGTCGAGGGAGGGAGAGATTGGTGAAGATTGGTGGGAGGTGAATCACCCCCTGGACGCTGCACCGCCTCGAGGCACACACACCTTCGATTCGAACCTTCCATGTCAAGTCACAGACCAGCTCGAGTCGGCCATATGCACGCATTGACGGGCTATTACATCTCTGCTGTGCTTGGGCGCCCCGAGACCTGGGTTGCGCAAGCACGCCGTGATCGACTCATGGAGGAAGATTGCCGAGATATGGCTACCTAGCCCGAGTACAATGCATTCGCTTAGAAGGGCGGTTACGCGTAATCATCCTGCAAATATGTACCATTATAAACTACTACTAGATCGGGGCAGCAAGCTACTGTACTAGAATGTTGGGCATCGCCGTTCGTGCGCCGCTCGCGTCCTCAAGCCCCTGCGAGGCTCGGTCGCCATCTTGTAGCGATACGGGGACCAAGATTCTTCCAACTATCCTCCATCGGGGTCTCTCCGCCTCCTTACAAGATGTCCTTACTCCCCGCTTGCCTGCCCGCTATTCATGGTCGTTGATTTTGCCCCACGCGTCTGCTTCTCTAGCGAGGATTAACAGCGCTGGCTTCCATGGATTCCTCGGTGGCCAGCGTTCGGGTAGCGTCCCATTGACAGCTGGACGTGGGTCCATGAAAGGGACCGGTGTCGGAGCGGAGGGGTCTGCTGGCATGTTCTCGGCGGGTGGTACTTTCTGTGCAGTGCGACAAGGTATCTTGGAAGATCTCCACGGAAACGGGAGCGAGAGGTAATGCCCGGAAGGTGGTCTAGTCACCTATTCCCAAGAGACGTCTACGGTTCCCTGTTCGAACGGAAGCGCTGGTCCTGAATCTAGGTCACATGAAACGCTCGGTGGAGCGAGGTGAAGCGGTGGGTGTAAAAGTTTTGGAACGCTGGCTTATTGGCGGAGACGTCGCGATAAGGTACAAGTCCACGTGATCGACGGGGGCCGGTTCTTGTAGAGAGGTGCGGGAGGATCCACTCCGCTGGTAGTGAACATTCGGAAACTGGATGGACGATGTCGAAGCAGGATGCGGCGACTCTGTTTAATTAGGAAGCTTGTGAAGAGCGATTCTGAATATGAAAGTAGTGGCGTACGTAAGCTTGGCGTCGGCCATCTGAGAGGAAGACTTTGAGACTCACAACGAGACGCGGAAAACCCCGATTGCGCCCAAGGCTCAAACTTCCAGAAAGGAGCCTGCTAGCAGAGTGGCCCCCTTTGTTCGTGCACGAACACTCGCCCTTGCTTACTCCAAACCCTTCTCACTCGTCACCACGAGATTTGTCAATCTAGTTCGCGCGCCCCCTACGACCCAAAGAATTTTTGGAAACCACTGAATTGCGGTCCGACCACTTCCTTTCGATCAAGTCGAGGCCCGATTGGATTCCTGCGAGCATCATGGGCCAAAGTATTTCGAACGGAAACGGCTGAGAACTGAACGGCCGGGGGGTGTTGCTGGGGTAGATGAGCGAGGCGATAGGATATACCTCATCTCCCTAGCCCGTCTGTATGAACTTTGGGAGGCATTGACCACTCCGAGACGAACGGCCGGTACTGTATGGAATGCAAGGAGCTTCGCCGAAAGGTCGAAGTCGGGGCGATATCTGGCGGTTTCTCGAGGCGCAGCCGGCGGATAAGCCCTGTTGAACGAGATCGTCAGTCTAAACACTCTCGGTTACGCAAAAAGTTGACGAGACGGACATTACGCTATTGAATAGTACCATAATTAAACCTTAGGATCCGGTCCCGAAGACTTCCCCACTAGACCAACGTTGCGACGTGAGATGCCCTTTCGGAACGTCGGTGGTCGGCGTATAATCAAGACTCCCGTTTGGCCTGTTCCAAGAAGCGTTGCCCGGAACAAATTCGGAATGGATTGAGTTCCACAAGTGTCGGGAGAGTACGAAGGGATGTGACGACATGATGGGGCGATCGCGGTCGGCGTCTGAAGCGGTAGTATTGGACTGGGGAGGAGAATATGGGCCCGGGGGTGCGCCGAAGCGAAGGAAGTGCGCCACTCTAGGGGGCCAACCACACATGGGCCAACCACACATGGGCTTTGTTCCACCTAGAGCGCTGATGCCTAGTCTTTCAAGTGAAAGATGCAATCCGGGGAGTGAATGGGGGTCATTGGCGCCGGTGCACAATGCGCTTGGGTGGCCTTAGTTTATCGGTCCGCGTCGAGAGGCTGGTGACGTGTTGAAACCCCAGTCGGAGGTGCATCGAGGAAATGCTGGCGCGGTGGACCGAAAGCTTGCAATTGGACGACCGAACCCGTGGGCGCGAATTGGATCACGGCGACGACTTGACAGTCCATGATTTAGGTCTCGGTCCATATTCAAACTGTGGTTCGCTGACATAAACATCGCACTGCAAACCCGTTGACGCTTCGCGTTGGTAAAAAAAATAAACGACTGAGGGAGGAGTAAGCTTACCCCTTCCGCTTTCGCGACTGGTGCTGGGCTTGAGGGGGATGTGAAGGGTGAAGTGATATTTGCTGGTTGGCGGAGTTTGTTCGACAGGGTTCTTGAGCGGCTCGTGCCTTATAGACATCCAACACCCCAAGACTCTCGAGACCGAGACGTCGCACGTCGTCTTTATTTTGCGAAGGCACGAAATTGCGAGGACAAATTTAGGTAAAATTTGATGTCCACCTTCGAACGTGGAAAGTCGCCACCCGCTTCCCCCGTGCACCCGCCCAACATAGACTCTCAAAGAGTCAGGATGCACTGCTGGTAGTGGGCTGGTACGGGAGGAACTGTTGACGATGTACGGGACACGAAGGAAACCTGCTCGACGGTCCCAATTTTGAAGCGAAAGACTTGCAGTGGGAGAGTCGACGGGGTTTTTGAAACTCGGCCTTGCGGATGTGGATACCGGGAGTTCTGGGGGCGGCGGAAGGATGTCGTCCGATTAAACGCTCTCATTTCCAGAAATAGTTGACGGCAAGACGAACACTAACCGGATGATCCTCTATTTTCGCGGTGGTCTCCGGTCATCCAGTATGCTCTGCAGGTGCCCAAATGCTCCTGCACAATATTCTCCCCGATCTCGTTGCACCCATGACAACAGGCTCCATTTCACCTCCCGCGGGTATGTCGACCGACGCGATTCGGGTCCTCGAAGATTGGGTCCTGGAAGCGTTGAGAACGTTAATAGGGATTTGAATCTGTGGCATTCGGGTTGATCCTATGTTTGGACAGGGTTGAATGGGAGGTAGTAAGGAAAGGAGAGTGGCTATGGTAGTGGAGATAAATCCAAGGGTGCTGCGCAAGAGATCATCCAAGCCGATACGTCCTTTTTCACCGATAGTGCTCCCATCGATTGCTTCACGAGACCGATCAGAAAGTGCTATTCCTTAACGATCCTCAGCGAAGAATCTGCAAAGGCCGTCGCTGAATCGCAGTCAAGAAGCGAACCGTTGTAGGACAGTTGCCGAGTCGACGCAGGTGGTGGTACACCCAAATCCATCCTTAAGTAATGGAGGATCTCTCGGGCTTGAGGTTGGCGTTTGACGGGATATCCAATTTTGCACGCACCCACTTGAACGTCCTTGACGATCCTCTCGGTGCTTGAAGCGGGTACGGAAAAATTGAACAGGTCGAGAAGATAGGAGTTTCCTGCGGTGGGGCAGATAGGGCCGGGCGTGGTGCGGATTGATTTTTGGAGATCCTTGATTCTCTTTGGGGAGAGTTGTGGCATGGACGTCCGACGATGGGAGCAACCGAATGGTCGAAAAGGTTCCTGGGACCACAAGAGAACGAGCGGAATGCGCGCATGGCGGCCTACTGGAGCAGTCGATGAAGGAATGCAAGCCACATGGGGACGAAGCTGACCCAGCAGTCTCGCTCTTCGTCTTCCAAACGTCGGCCCTTTCCCTCGCATTTCCGGAGGGTTTCCAGCCCACATTGTCTCCCGCTTGAAGAATGCGCCTCTCGTTCTCCATGTCCCGCCGTCGATAGTCCTCCCCTGACCCGGGACCTTCTCTAGCTCGGTGACGTCAGCGAAATCCCCGGGTCCTCCCACTGCAATCTCTTCGAGAAGCCAACAATCGATTTTGAGACTCGAATGCTACCAGGACGGGTAGGTCTTTCCATCGACATTGCGAACGTGTACTTGCGTCGAGTCGAAGTCGAAGTAAACCTCTTCGGTCTCCCTCTTCTTTTCAGCGAGGCCGCCATGAGAGTTGGTGTGGAGGGAAGAACGTCGCTATCGGCAACGAATTGGCGGTGGAGGTTCCTTGAGATGTAGGATGGCTGGCTGTAACGCGGAGACGGTGCCACCATGCGAGCAATTGTCTGCTCCAACGGCTCCGATCCAAAAGAAGGAAGTTGCGACGTTTTCAGGTATGGGTGGGTGCCGCTTGGAGTTCTGAACAGGTTAGAAGTGTGTTGTAAGCTAGTGATCGACGACAGCCAAAGTGCAACGCACGATACCGAAGTGCCCCGAGTAGCAGGCAGTGGCCATTCTTCTTTCCTCGCCCATCTTCTCTTCACTTGCGTAGGAAGCGGACGGCTCTACACGCGATTCCATCGACGACGCGCATCGCGGTATAAAGCTCCATCTCCCCCGTAGAGGGTAGCTATCGACGGACCTCCAGCTCCATTTTCGTGCTTCGAGCGGGATTCGTGACTTCGTTCTTCATGCAGACTGATAATGCCCGGTTCCTCGAGAATATCGCCCGACGCTCAAGGGAACGAGTGGTGCGGCGGCGTCTGGGTCAATGTTTTACTATCGTGGAGTTGGAGTTCATGCCAAGTGTGGGTGGAGAGATTGGGAGGGCCCACAGCCCGATGGAAGCCATTCATCCGCCGAAGATATAGGTCTTCAAAATAGTAGTCGTTAAACATCAGTAACAAGCTTTGTAGAGAGGGAGGGAACTCACTGCTTCGGTCTCCGGCGGCTCAGGCTGCTTGAGGACGATGAAGTAGGAGGAGCACAGTCTGCTCGAGGACAATCGTACGCCGGTCCGTCCAGATCAAGTCTTGGACCCATTGAGCTGGGTCGCGCCAATTGATAACATCGAATAGGCGTCATCCTGATGGGCCGTTGACTTGGATTCGGGTCTCCAAAAGGTCAGGGAGCATCTGGCACCTCGCATGCGACGAGAGTGGAACGGAGAGGGTGACTGGCAGACGAGTGCGCCGTTTGTATTGGCTTCGCTTGGTAATACAGTTCAGACTAGCGAATGGAGTCTATTGATCCCTTTGTGGAATAGTGGGCAAGTATCGTCCCGACGCAGCGGGCCCGCATCGCTCATTCTTGGCTGACGGTCCAAATTCAAATAGATGTCAGTGGGGAACGGAGACCGAGCTGCGGGCCGGTCAATATAGCGTATTAGTGAGCAAGTCATTGCCCAAGGAGGAAGCAAGCTTACTTTGTTTGCTTACAAGAGTGGTAACTTAGCTGTCAAAGGGAGGTAGTGGGGGGGGGGACATGGATCTCAATATTGGTTGTCCCAGTTTGTTCAACATGCGGGTGCCTAGCTCGCGGCCGGGCGATGTCACGGCGCATTCGGAATCGTTCTTCTCGCTGACTATGAACGGAAATTGCCTGCAAATCCAGTTCATAGGTAGATAGTGCTTGAAAAGCCGTCGCCCATGATGATTTGGAGGAAAGGTTTGTAACTGAGATGTGGAACTATTTTCCACGAAGCGGAGAAACGGGGAGGAGAGACTGTTCGGGCGATCGCCCGCACCAACGGCTCCGAGCTGAAAGCTAGAAGTAGTCCCCCGTTCCAGGCGCCGTTGTATATCGCCATTTTGGGTTCTAAACAAGTTGCAAGTGGGCGTAAGCTTGTGAGCGACAATCGTCGCTTTACTTAGTTAGGCAAGTCTCAATGAGTGGCCTACGGCGGCAGTTCGAGTGCTGGCACACGCTACCGACGACAGTTGGACCTCTCCTATGACACGGAGGTCGGTAGTTTTACATCCGCGGCACCTGAGCGTAACTCTAATTACGGGTAACTTTGCCCAGGGAGGGGCATTTTCCCCGTATGCTCGGTCGGGGTGGTGGCGGACGAAGCCGTAAGCCTAGAGGACGCAGGCAAATAGGGAAAGGAGGATGAGGATAGATAAATAAAAAAACACATGAGATAAAATACCAGAGCCCGGTCTCGAGCCAAACTGAAATACAAAATGGGAGTGCAAGGGGCGCGGAAGGAACCCTGCTGACAGAAGAACGGGCTCAACGCCTCCCCCTTGCCCAAGCCCTCCAAACTCGCCACAGGTAAAGGAGACAGGTCGTCCCAAGTATGTAGCTTTGTCTTCTTCCAGTTTTCAGTGCGCCGCTGTTTTCCACACGCAGTCAGGCGACAGGCCAAGCATCGAGCGATCCCCAGCTCGGCGAGAAACCGTTCCGTCTACCAACACTGCAGAGGCGGACAAAAAAGGGTCGTTTCCTTATATTGGGGGGGGGGGGGGCGGATGACTGGCAAAAAGACCGCCGCTCGACCGTTTCTGAAAACCGAACCGTTGGAGGATAATCGCCGAGTCTATGCCCGGCGGTTGTGGACCCATTGCATCCTTCAGTGGGTCCGAAGTTCCTTGGCTCAGGTTTTGCCTTTGGCGTTGTCTGCGTTGCATGCATCCCCCCCCCCCGAATCGCGGTGCTTGAATGGGGTCCAAAATTTGGACAGGTCGAGGAATCGGAGGATTCCTGCCATGCGGCTGATGGGTCCCCGGGAATTTTGGAGGTTCTTGGTCTGTTCGGAGGCGTAGGGCAGTCCCATCGACGGACGATGATAATGATCTGGTCGGAAGGATCCCGGGAGCGGAGACAGGAAGGAGCTCACAAACTAGAACTCATCACCGAGGGCGGATACGAAATTGCGATCTATGCCACCAGAATATGTTTACCTGATTGTCAGAGGGGAATTTCGCCGTGACTACCATCTATCACACAGATGTTATTTCAATTAATTCACTAAGTACAGAGGGATGACAGGGAAAACAGATCGCTGGGACCACTGGATACTAAAGCGGGAGAATTTGAGAAACATCAAAAATCGAGAGCGAGTCTTTTTGGAAAACAGCAAGTCGGCCGTTGGATAGACCCACCCAATCGACAGGAACATCCCAGTATTGCGGAGGGAGCCAAAGGAGGCGGGAGGAATTGAAGATGACCCAATGATTGTGAAAGTGTGGATTTGCGTAAGACGGAGGACTGTGAGGGGTGTCGCATTGTTGGCGGGTGGCGATATCCCAGGTGGCGGTCCTGCCGTCGTGACATTGAGCCAGGAGAAGCGTTCCGTCTGGTGAAAATGACACGGACATGACCCGGTCACTGTGTCCAGCAAGCGGTTCGCCAACCGCCATTCCGGTGTGAGGATCCCAGAGTCGAATCGTCATGTCTCGAGATCCGGATGCCAGGAGCTTGCCATTGGGCGCGAAGCAAACGGATGTAACCATGTCACGGTGGCCCTTGAGAGCTTCACCCACCGGCACTCCTTTCCGGGGATTCCAAAGTCGAAGTGTGTCGTCGTTAGATCCGGATGCTAGAAGGTTGCCGTCGGGCGAGAAGCAAACGGACGTAACCCAGTACCAGTGTCCTGTGAGTGGTTCACCTTTCGCTTCTCCGGTCTGAGCGTCCCATAGTCGAATCGTCTCGTCGTCGGATCCGGATCCCAGAAGGTTGCCATCGGGCGAGAAGCAAACCGAGTTAACCGGGCCACTGTGACCGGTGAGTGGTTCACCCATTGCCGCCCCGGTGTGAGCATCCCAGAGTCGAATTGTACCGTCATCGTATCCGGATGCTACACGCTTGCCATCGGGCGAGAAGCAGACGGAGTTGACCTTGGCACGGTGACTAATGAGGGACCCGGCCACCGCCGCTCCGGCCTGAGGATCCCAGAGTCGAACTGTCTTGTCATCGGATCCGGATGCCAGAAGCTTGCCATCTGGAGAGAAGCAGACAGACAAAACCCTTGCACTGTGACCTGTGAGTGGTTCATCCATCGGTGCTCCGGTCTGGGGGTTCCAGAGTCGAATCGTCCTGTCTTCTGATCCAGATGCCAGGATCTTCCCGTCTGGGGAGAAGCAAACGGACCAAACCCATCCACTGTGACCTATGAGTGGTTCACCCAGCGCTGCTCCTGTCTCGACACTCCAGCGTCGTACCGTCTTGTCATCGGCCCCAGATGCCACAATCTTCCCATCAGGTGAGAAGCAGACCGAGTTAACTTCCCCAACGTGGCCGGGGAGTGGTTCTCGTGACAGAATTCTAGCCCCAATATCCCACAGACGAATTGTCGTGTCGTTGGATCCGGACGCAAGGAACCTTCCATCGGGCGAGTAGCAAATTGCCCTGACTCCTTTACTGCGACCTGTGAGCGGTTCACCCAGCGGTGCTCCGGTTTGGGCATCCCATAGTTGAACGGTGCCATCTAAGGATCCTGATGCCACAAACCTGCCATCTCCAGAGAAGCAAACCGACCAAACCGTCATACTGTGACCCTTGAGTGGCTCGCTCAACGTTTCCCCGGTCTGGGTATTCCAGAGTCGAACCGTCTTGTCGTCGGATGCGGATGTGAGAGCCCTGCCGTCGGGCGAGAAGCAAATAGACCGGACAGTTTCGCCATGACCGACGAACGGTTCGCCCACTGGCATTCCTGTCTGCGTATCTAAGGCTAGAATTCTACCGTCTGCGCATCCAACTGCTACGAACTTGCCATCCGGTGAGAATGCAACCGTTTTCACCTTCGTGTTTACGGATCGGGTCCAAAGGTTTGATCGCCACGTTGGCATCCGGTGACCGTGCAGGATTCGGACTTTTGCGTATTTTCCATAGAGCTGCGATATTCCAGTCTCTGTTGGGCATTGGGGAAGCGCTGAAATGTAAATATGTAATGGTCCGAACGAAATTGGCTCCAAGAAGGTAGTGATGAATCGCCGCGCATCGTCCCAAAGTGCAGCAAGGCCATCAGCATTGGGCAACTCCCCACGTGGGTGCTTTCAGCATCGCTTCAGGTAATCTGCCTTCTTGGAAGTTTTAAAATGGGTGCTAGACTCACCAAAAGCCATTGATGAACGTGATTTGCCGCGGTGATCGCCTCCTTCGTAGCTCCGATTAAGCTCATCACCTCAAGCCAGGACATGAGCTTGCCCTTGCTGAACTTCTCGAAATCACTGAGATTTACAATCGCAGGATTGCTGTCTATTTCTGCTCCCTTGATCCCCTGTGTCAGGTGGGTGGACCACGACCGGCAGCAATACCGGAGGCCCATCGATATCTCCTTCCCCATAATTTCCTGAACCTCCGAACTTGGCTTTGAGACGTCCAACAGACTACAAACGTTCTCCTTGAGCTCCGTGAGCAGTTTGTCCAAGCACACGTTTGCTAGTTGCTGATGGTACTGCTTTGGATTAATATGGTACGGTCGGTGCTCGCATCGCTCCTCGCTAGCTAAGAGGTCGCGAATCGAGGTGTGCATTAAATGCATTGGCTCAGCAGGTAATGGAGGAATGAAGAGAAGAGCATTTAGATCGGCCAGAATATCTTTGCATAGAAACTGGATAATGTCCTCTTGGCTCGTTCCTTCGAGTAATTCATGCCTGCCGTATACAGTGGCGATTACTTCGATGGAGATAGGATACGGCGCTACGATGAGGGTTCCCAATACCCGGCACAGAAGATCCCGCCTGGATGAGTCCAACCTTACGTTATGGAAGGCCTTTGACAGGATCTGGTGGTACAAGTCATCAAGGCCGCTCCATGTGTCTGGGCGTTTCAACAATACTCGCAATCGATTCACGGGAGACCCGTCGCCAATATACGTGATTACGGTTCGAGCCCACTGAAAAAGACCTTGAGACATGTCCACTAGCCGTTGGACATCTTCCGATGACGGCCAGTCATTTGGAACGTGGGGGTCCGAGTCTCTGATCTGCTCCAATGCTTGTTGAACGAATCGTTGGAGGTCTTCTGACACGCCCAGTGCGGTGTCCAGGTCTTCCGAGTGCCACTCTCTAGGCTCGAGTGCACGCATGAGCAGAGCCTCAGGGCGGCATGTGAGGAGAAATTTGACATTGGCAGGAAACGACGGGGAATGTCGATCGATGAGACGAACGAAGTGGACCGCGTCCTTGACCTTATCGTATTCGTCGAGGGCGTCGACAACAATGAGAATAGGGTGACCTTGGCCGCCGAGCTTGGAGAAGGGGGCGACGAAAAGCGTGTTGAACTGCTCCTCAAGTCGCTGGTCTGCAACGTCCTGATTTTCTCGCACACTCTCGAGGACGGCATCCCTGACCTCTGGAACTAAGCTATTTCCTAGCTGCCTCGCCAGGGCGCAGACAAAGCGAGGGTTGACCTTGTTCTGGCCACGACGGAAGTGAAATATCGCGCACGCCGCTCGACACTTCCAGGCGTGTACCATCGTTGATGCAATGGTCGACTTCCCTCGCCCAGCCATTCCGCGGATCCATAGTACAGGGCGAACACTCGATGTATCCCTGATCCACATGTCGATCCCTTCCAATATCGTCACCCTGGTCCCCGGGAAGCAGATTACGTCCTCAATGGCACTCCCTTGGGCTCCATACTTTCCGTCCCCGAGACGGTCCAGGAGGCGGCGCTTCTGTTCTTGTACTTCGATATCTCCTAAGATGAAGGGTGAGAACAGCCCGTTACGCGTAGATGAAACGTCCTGACTTAACTCGGTTGTCATGTTGCGGGTGTCAAGGCTCACGAGAAGCTAATTACGGGCAGGTTCAGTGATTTAAGACGGGATGCGCCAGCGGGCGGCACTTACTTGGAGCTCCTCCAACGTAGTTTGGATTGTACCTTGATAACTCTTCAGTGTCTCCGCATGGTCACGGCAATGAAAAGCCTTGTTGAATCGACCTAAAAGTTTCCATTCGGCAACTTTGTCATGGGCGTGTTGAAGCTCCCTAATATAGATCTCAGCGATGATCTTTAGGGACATGACTAACTGGCTACCTGTGTAGATCGGCGATGTGTTCCGCGATCAACTCCTCCTTATTGCAGTTCGATTGCTTCGTCACACGTGCAAGAAGTTTGGACAGCTTATCTGTCTGCGCTCCCAAGTCTTTGGCTAGGTCGTCGTTCTTGTCCATAGTCTATAACTTTCGTTCACCACGATAAACACGACCTAGCTCGCATGAGGTGCACGGACCTGAATCGTTTCAACGAACGCTAGACCAACTTTGGCAGCGGCTGCAACATAGCTCCCCACGACGGGTATGGATCCAGACGCAATTTCTACGGCCTTGAACGTTTTTCTTGCGATGTTGAGGGCTTCTGCGCGTATTGGGCTTCGGGATACCTCGTCTTCAGCACCCGTTGATAGCAAGTTTGGAGTGGTCGTCGAGGAAGGCGATATTACCACGGGGTTTGATTGGGCATCGCCAAGAGGTGGACCTAGCTCCTGTGTACCAGGCGCTCTCAGTTGAATCTGTCCTTCTAGAGGTCCTCCCGAAGCCCCCGAACGAGTTCCTGGCCAAAGAGATGACAAAATCACAATATATTCACAAGAGGCAAGATCAAACCTACCCTTTCTTCGTTCAGAATCTATATGCTGCTGTGAAAAGTGCGAGGTACGGTAAGACAGGATCCTCCACGGACAATCTTGAGCCACATACACGCAGTGAGTTCGCGACTTGCACCACATCGTCCTGACACGTCTGGAATAGTAAGCTGCATCTGCTTGGGCGCTTGGATGCAATCGATCGGATTGTCTGGTAGATTTTCCAGTTTTTTATTCCTGTGTTCGATGATGCGTCCTTCAATCGTATGTGAACATCCTCGAGCACCCTAGTGGTTGAAGCGGTAAGCTCGAGCAAACTGACTGATCGGGGGAGTGGGAGGCTTACTGGACATATCGCTCAATGGCCTCCTGGATCTTTGGGCGGAGATCGCTGGAAGTATTGGGTATTTCTGGCCGGGACTCGATTGTGTCTAGCAATCCTTTTGCCGCCTCTTTCGAATCTGCCGGCCATTCGGTGCCCTGAAAGGAAGTTGGTGATGACGGAACGTGCACACACCAATCGCACCCTTACTTTGATGGTTCCCACTACCGTGTTGATCAAGGAGTCTATGACCTTGTCAAGCTCCTCCTTCTGAGCTCCCTGGGCATACTGCTGAGAGAATCGACCTGGTGTGACCGGTGGTCTGGGAGACGGTCCCCTTCGGATAGAAGTCGATCCGTCACGGAGGACCATGGTTGAGGCTGGGCGATGTTATAATGTGACTGAGTTGGAAGTGGAGGGTCCAAGTGAGTATCGATTGGAACCAAACGAGTGTTGACTAGGCACTGCGTGCACAGCCTCACGAAGCAGGATCACATGTTTCGAATTTCGGTTTGGACCCCTCCACGTTTAATCGAGGACCCTTGTAGTGAGAGGCATATAGGTCAGGATGCACGTGGTATCAAAGAAGGACTGAACGGTGTATTATTTTGCTGGCGCGTTCGTACTCTGTAAGCGTGGAGGGCAGAGGCACGCAGGGAAAAGAGGGGACCAGACCTCCATCTGGCGCTCCTATTTACAACGAAACACAAACTGAATAGAATGAGAGTGACTGGAGGCACGGAAGGGACTCTCCCGAACGAAGAAGTTAAGTGAGCTCCCGAACTTTCTACCTCGCCACCGCGAAAGGCCTCAGGTCGTCACGGGCAAGTAATGCCGCTTTCATCCAGCGCTCTTGAATTTCGGCGCGCCGCTCTTGCCGTCCCTAGCCAGGCGACAATCCAAACGTAGAGCGATTTATTTCGCCTTTTAACTCTGCAGAGATGGAGCGCGAAGTTGAGAGTAGCAGTTTTGCTCTTTATCGTCGAAACGTCTGCTTTTCCCTCCCATTTCCGGATTTTTCTCTTCCCTCCCTACACTGTCCCAAGTACAATACGACGAGCTTGCCATACTCCATTTCCTGCCGCCAATGGTCCTCGCCTAATCCACGTCAACTAGGTTCCCAGTTCGAACGAAGGCGCGCGTCCCCAAACCTGGTCACGTC
>WSTY01000843.1:0-14092 GCA_019633465.1 Tulasnella sp. 417 | reverse complement strand
AAGCGACCAAGGGCAGTGCCTCCAGGTCGCTAATGGATGATATAATGGCCGGCTTCGGAAGGATCACGAACTCAAGGCCGTCTTCCTCAGTCGTCGAGGCTAGTCGTCAAGTTGCTGCACCACCTTCGGGCGGTGCGCCTTCGACCACCTCGGCGACTCCTAAGACCTTGAGCACCTCGCCCGCCATCCTATCAACCCCGAACGGCTCCCTTCCTTCTGTCGCAGGTCGACAAACCGGTCCAAATCTCACTCGGCCTTCTTCAGTCGTTGGACCCAGTCGTCAAGTCGCTGCATGGCCATTTGGCCGTGCGCCTTCGACTGCTTCCGCCACTGGAAAGGTCAACGGACCACCGGGAGGGACCTTCATTCAAGCTGGAGCACCTTCGGAGACCGTGCCTCACGGACCAAGCCATGAACCCTCGGGTGGTGCTATGGATGGCGTGGAGTCTGGGCCACGCGCTATTAAAGGATCCCGACGGGTCGACCGCCTGGCCAAAATGGGGCTGAGTCGGCAGGTCGTTCAACAGCAAGCTCAACAAGCTCAAGCACCGGCGTTGGCTCCCTCAACTTCTCGCGAGCTGAATGAACGGGAGCTCCGAGCCGCGTCGGAGAGATGGCATGCGGCCCAGCCTCCGCCTCCCCCGGAGGCTTTGCCATATATATCAACGCGGACGAAGAAGACGAAGAAGACCCAGTGAGGGCCTAGAGGAGGACGTCACCTCGATTCGGTGTCACCATGATTGAAAGACCTCGCCAGTATTGGCTATTTGTTTGACGGACATTGTGTTTCCTTCGAATGCTTGTTTGTTTGTTTGTTTTTTTCTCTTCCGCTTTTCGTTTTCGTTTTCGTTCTCCGTCTGTAACTGCGTTGTGGATTCTTTGTTGTTGTATTATTAATATATTTATATGAAGGGTTTTCCCTTTCGAATCTTGTCTGTGCAATGTTTGCCAAATAAGTCCAAGGTCAGTAATGGACCTAATCCCACCCGCGAGTACCAAGCATCCCTGGATGCACCCGAAAATACGGATTGAATGTGCCCCTCATCGCAACCCTTGATCAACACAAGGTGATCCCCTTGAGAGTCTTGCCCTAGCGATCTAAACGGACTACCAGACGCCAGATCCCGTCCATCGCCCCAGTCATACGGCCTCACTTCATGTCTTTACTTATTCGTCAGGAAAGGAAAGGAATTGGTTACGGGTCTCATCTTCATCTTCAGCGCGATCGGTGACACCTCTGCGCGCTTGTAGCGGGGATACTTGCCTGCTCGAACCAACGCCTCGCCGCCAAGCCTCAAGTCTTCGCGGTCGTCCACATATGGAAATGAGGTACATCCTGCCACACGACTCCAACCAATTTATTCTTATTGGCTATCATAAAATCCGTTGGCATGGCACAAAGAACCTGCATCGTCGCAGTGCGGCATGTTTCATAGCCGGTCCTCTTTTCCTTTTGAAGATGATGCCGGGTTTGTACACTTTCGGCCCTGACTCACCGCAAGTTTCCCCAACGCCTCGCTGTTTGATCTTCCCCGAACCAGTTCGCTAGCATAATCGTGCCAGACGTCGACTGTCTCAGGGATGCAAGCTAGTAGCCTTACACCCCATCACCCAACGACACCCCCAGCTCAGGTCCCCGCAAGTTGCAAGCGAGGATTATCGATAATGCGATCAATATCCAAGCTTTGTCATCAAGAATATTAGAGCTAGCCCCTTCCAAGTACTAGACTGCGGTGCCGCGTGTTTGTCTGGGGGGCACGGGACGTCCTCCGTTTTCCTTTTTGGGGAGGAACAAGGTAGTTCGCACACGTGGACCCTGACATGTATAAATACTCCACTTCTCACTTCGTCCACTCCCCCTCAACCGACTCGCTAGCCTCTCCAAGCTAGACGAGTCTTTAGCCCCTTCAACCCCTTCCGTCACGTAAGTAACCTCCGCCCTGCAATGTTGCTCAGCGGTACCCATTGACGAGTCGACCGTCAGCCGTCCTTACCTCTTCGCATCGGAGGCACCGTCTGTCAACTAAGGAATGCCGTGTTCAACTCATGAAGCTCGGCTGGCCGCAACGCTCCGTCTGGTTGAGTATGGTGCTTTCCAAGGGGCGTCAAGCTTCGCCAGACGGGGCGGTGCGGTGTCGATTTGTGAGGTGGATCTTCGCTCTTACTGGAGGGGCAAGGCCGATGTCGCTGAGGTCGGAGGTGTGCGGGCTAACCACCCGGATAGGTCCTCTCGGCGGGGTCGACCTTGTGTCTTGAGTGGGTCGGTCCATGGGCTAGGCTGCACTTGAGTTGGAGCCTAGGTGCCAACGGGTGATGGTGAGCGGTGGCCCTGAAAGTATTACAGACTCTGGCTGATAGATTTGTTGCTCATTACCAGGAAGAGGGAAGCGGGTGGGCAGGTGGTTCGCTGAGGTTCGTCCACCAGATGCACGCCGCCGCCTCGGCGTTGCTCTTCAGCAGCCTAAGGTCATGAGTCGAAGTGAAGCTATAACAGTAGGCCCTTCTACTGCTACCCCATTATTACATTAACCCTGTCTATCAGGCATTCACAGTCCTGGAACGAACCCCAGGCTTAAGTCGTGACATTATTCCTACTGCCATCATGATCAACCTCGCAGGTATTAGTAGAATCTCTACTTCTTTCACACCTAATTACTCACAAGTCCTTGTTCAGAGATCCTTTCCTTCGTCTCCATATCAGTTCACCTCGACACTGTCGCACACGGCTCTGCTCGTGTCGGCAGCGACCTCCAGCAAAGCCAAGGACCATGGAACATATAAGACATGGAACAGTTCGATCTTACCCCGCTACTTGGCTTTGAAATCATCACTATTCCAACGGGAAATTTGCCGGCTGGATCCGCAGACCTTCGGCCCAACCGCCATCCTTCTGATCCTGCGACTCCGGATCCGGCAAGACCCAAATCTCCCGACATCCATCTCCCTTATACGGGTGAAGATGCCGCGCATGTGGATAATCTCGTCTGTCAGGGAGTTAACTCTCCGGTTCTCCCTCCCAACATCCGCACGACGCCAACGGATACAGTCGGGATACCCCCAACTATCGCGCCCGCGCGACCTACACTTTCAACCATGCCGACCACGTCAAGTCCGTCAGCTCAGCCAGTCAGCTCCGCCTCACTTTGTCCAACCGCCTCATACGGGGGCCCATCAACTTCACCCAAGCATCGATCTCCTCCCGCCATGGATTTGGCCAATCAAACGGAAGAGCCCGAGCCGGGTCCCTCGGCTTCTCGACGCGTCTCCCGACGCGGCAAATCCTACCCGGGGCAATCCGTACTTCGATTCCCTACCGGTACACTCCTTCCAGAACGAACCAAGTCTATCAGTGGCCCGGCCTACCTCCAGTGCCAATGTCCCGGTGGCCCGACCACGAAGCCAATGCGACATTGGCGTGACACCTGCCCTTCTAATCCAGAGCGTGGTCCTAGGCGCTTCTCTTGCGAGAGATGCGGCGCTGTGTTCTCGACCAAGTTTAACAAAGAGCGCCACGCCGATGGATGCCTTGCCTAGGGTTCAATGGTTTTTTTCGCTGGATATTTTTTGTCTTTTTTTTTTCTTTCTTTTTTTCTTTTATTTTCCTTTCGACTCTGTTGCTTTGCCGTATTGCTTTCATTGGCGTCTCCAGCCGTTTTGTACGGCATTCTTCCGCTCAGCGAGCAATGCAAATTTGCATGTTGTTTCGACTTCATGAGTTTCACGGCGTATGCGTTATAATATGTTACACGTATGGGACGCGGTGCGCGGTTCGGGCCTTGCAAATGAGGCGCGCCCACAAATGACCAATAACAAATGACAGATGAAGAATGAATTATGGATAATTTTATAAATGATTACTCATTCTTTAATTCTGTGTGATGTGTTTAACTCCGAGCCTAATCAACACATACATGCTTCTGTCACGAGCCCCGCCACGAGCCCAACGCGTCTTTGCTCGTGTGTTAGGTGCCCTTAGGAAACAAACGGGAAAGGCGTTCTAAACGTTTATGTATGGTTAACGCCTAGCGAATTCTCGGCCAAGGCATTCCATCAGCTTTCGGTCTCCGCTCGGAGCCGAGTGTGTTCAAGCTAGAACCACAGGATGAATACATTGGATCGACTACTACCATGACAAATTGTACGTTGGCATTGGCAAGACACTTAAGTTCCCCGGACTGTTTAGGACCTGATCATCGGTATAATCCGTCGCATCTGCTCAGTTCCACCTCCTCCCCCTTCATCCCCATGCCCCTTTCACCCTCACATACACTATCGGAAAGTAATTGAAGAAAGAGTAGGAAGCACAGCATTGAGCTGACCTGGCTCGCCTGGGCTTGTTGAGCTTGGGACGGTCCATACGGGAGTGGGCACTTGGGGCCCGGTCTGGGCTCAGAGTATATTCTATATGCCTACTTCTGTGGTCGATATCTCTTTTTTGGAAGGGGAGAAGGAGTGCCGCAATGGCATTGTTGGGGTGGGGGGACAACCGGTTGGGCGTTGCCATGGGTTGTTCCCCAACTATGCCGTGCCTACATAACTCTGTGTCGTGGCTCTTGAGCCCCGAACCTTCTCCTAAAGCCGATAGGTCTAGTTTGCCGAGTATATGAACAAATTTGTCATTTGTAAGCACATCTCATTTGTGTGGCCCGAACGGTGCGCTATATGTGTACACGTGTTGAACACGCTCATCAAACCACCACCGCCCCACAACCCCGACAACCGTTGTCGAGATAGATCGCATTGCGATTGAAAACATCAGGATTTGGGTCGAGAAACTTTCGCATCTATGGCTTCAAGTGGTGGGTCTTTCGAGCCTTGTCCTCCGATCAGCGAGAGTAATCCCTATTATGCTCGAAGACCAAACGATGGAGTCGGGAATACTTCGATTTCGAGGAAAAGACGCCCAAGAATGCGAGGAGTTTATCTCCGCGGTCACCAAGCACGCATATGATCAAGGGAAGCTGCGAGATGACGAGTGGACAGCTGACCTTGTAGCGACCTGCTTGACTCACGACGCTCTTCGGTGGTGGAGCGGATTGAACAAAGAGACTCGGGGAAGCTGGGACAGACTTCGAGAAGCTATGTTTTCGAGATACCAGCCAAGATTTTATGGGAAGAGTGGAGAGGAAGCGGAAGACTTCGTGTATACAATCCGTCAAAGAGCGCGGGATGTGGGGAGACAGAAAGACAATGACTGGATTATCAATCTTGTATCCGATAGCTTTGTGGGAGACGCACTCAGGTGGCACGTATCACTTGACCGGAGCATTCGAGGGGATTGGGAATTACTTCAGGTGGCGATATTGATTCAGTATCCGAGGGAGGGCGGGTTTGATCTGTCAGCGAAGTACGTGTGATCATGCTCCAAGTCACAGACTGTAATAGCTGACGTTATTCTTTTGTATTCAATTACAGGATGCCAACTGCCGCTGCAGCTGCCCCAAGTCCCCCGAAACTCATGCGAGGTCGGATCCGGTTCTGCTTGAATGACGCAAGCCTTCGGTTTTTGTCCAAAAAGTCGGACACATACGGCATGCTAACAACCTCATTAATTGCCGAAGCCCTAGTGGTTGAATATGATCCGTCAGCCAAGAACCCACAAACGTTGCTCATTCCTGACGTACGTGGGTTTCGAAGTCATTTGTTTCGACCGCCTAACACCCCACTGAATGCTGCGCAGAACCAAATCCCAAGCTTCGACATACTCGGGGCGTGTTGGCAGAGTAATGATACCACCTCAGCAACTAGGTATGTTATCTTTCGTTTCTTCAGGTGTCGGGACGTTCATAACCTGTCTCTCATCTGTAGTCATGCGTATCCGTGCGCGATAAACTCAAATACTGACTCTCTCTGCTTGGGATCGGAGTGTGGAGGTCCTCGAATGAAGAGTGTCTGGGTTTTTTCGTCCGTCCCTACAACGCCAGGGCAGCCTCTACCAGTTACAGTGGTCAATGGAAAGAGTATGTAACAACCAATAAAGGATTCACAGTGTGCTAACCTAAACCATTCCAAGCCGTGCTACTTGCGCGCTCAGCATCTGGCGGAGGGCGTATCTGGTTCAGGACAGCAGCCGTTGGTGGCGAGGAAGCGAGGGTGAGAAGCCCAGCGCAAAGCAGCGAACAAACCTCGGCTAATACTTTTCTAAACCCCATTAACAGGAGCTTTTCATCGAGCCAATTTAGGTTTACTACTGCAGAACCTCTGTGTATTCAGAGCTTTTACGGTTTCGATAGACATCTCATCCCTTGTAGGACCTGCGGAACGTAGATGAGTGCGCCTGCTGTCACGCATTCTGAATTGTAGACACATTTCACGTCAAAATATTTGCCTGATTGATGTGGTTCACGAGTTGAAAGGTTCTGAAGAACTAATATCTCAGCTCTCTTATGGCTACCCCGCAGCCGTAACTCCGGCGGTATACGTGCAGACCAAGCATGATACAGAGTAAGATAAGCGGCAAGAAAGAACAAGGAACGAGGGGACAAAAAAAGACTCGCAGGCACTCATCTCCGCACTTATATCCGAGCCTGCTTCTCTCTTCGACCCGTGCTAAAGGTATCCCTATATTGCGTCTGTTGGGAGTTACTCAGAGTGGTGAGGTGGTGGAGGGCTCGTCGCCCCATCTCTGCCCGCAGGTGTAATCCACTCGTTCTAATCCCTGGACTTTACACTCTATAAAATTAAACTCCGTTACGCTGGAAGAAGGGCTCTACAAAAGTACAGAAAATCCGGACAGCCCCTGGTAGGGAACCGGGGGAATCGGCGCCGCGACCCCGCCGAACCCACGAAACTTTTCCCCTAGCTAGAATTAACTAGCTAGATAAATTCCCACCTTCCTCAGTCGCCAGAGCTTGTCGTGAAGTTGCAGCATTGCCTTCGGGGCGTGCGCCTTCGACCATCTCAACGACTCCGAGTATCTCCCCCAACGCCCTATCAACCCTCGACGCCCTCTTCCCGTTGTAGCCGGCCGACAAACTGGTCCCAAACGCAGGCTACCTTCATCAGTCGTCGAAAATAGTCGTCAAGTTGCGGCACTGCCGCTTGGCTGTGCGCCTTCGACTATTTCCGTAACTGGTATGGTCAACGGACCACCGGGAAGCACCACTCAGGCGAGAGTTCCTTCAGAGACTGTGCCTCTCAGAACAACTCACGAATCTTCAGGCACTGCTATAGATGGCTTGGAGTGTGGGCGATGAGCTATCAAAGGGTCTCGGAGGGTGGAACGTCGTTTGGCCAAAATGGAAGTGAATTGACAAATTGTTCAACAGCAAGGTCGACAGGCGCAAGCGGCGTTGGATGTAACCCAGAACAACACAGAGGCCTTAACTTCAATGAGCTCTCGGGAGCAGGATGAGGAGGAGCTCAGATCAACGCCGCGGCGTCGGCTACAATGAGCTCTCCTGGGCAAGATAACGCCCACCCTCCGCCTTCTCCGGAGGCCTTGCCGTATATTCGCAAATACGATGATCCCTCCAGCCCTCACTCATACGGCGATGCTGAGTATCGCGTGTGGATTCTCAGTCTTGAAGATTGAAAGCCTGCGTGAGTATATTTCTTTTACAGAAGTTTCTGTTCCCTTCCTAAGTGCCAAACTGTTCTTGGGTTGTCTTTTCCCCCTTGATTACTTTCTGTACCTGTTTCGAGTGTTCTTTATCTGTGTGATTATTGTATTTATATAATCCCCTGCGAAGCGTTTTCTGGGCTATAATTGCCGAGGGGGATCGTTGGGGCCAGTCAAAACGGTCTACGAGCAAACGACTAGACGAGGACCCCGCTTGTAAATATGGAAAATATGAATGACTGTGCTTTTAATTAACCTCCTTCAAAGCAGCTTTGGCTAACGTGACTTGTTTGAGAACCACGCGCGCACCGAATCATGGGACCGCCACCTTGTTGCTCTGCTCGCGATGGGACAAGATGACGCCGCACCGGGCAAGACACACGTCACATAGCGCGATAGTCAATCCAATCCAAATTTCAAGATGAGGGCGGCCTTTTCCTAGACTCGCTTCGACCGCCAACCTTGCACGCTAGTCCTCATGTCATAGAAACGTAGGACGCGTTTCGAAACTAATTTTATCGGGACAAGGATGGGTAATGATAAGGTAGTCCTCTGATCAGCAGATGCTGGGCGTCTTGCACCGCTGCAGTGCTGCGTCAGAAGGAGGATACCCAGTCCTCGATATTTCCTTTTCGAGCGAGGATACGTTCCCGCCCACATCGGACCCTCACTCGCATAAAGTGCGAGCCCACTCCCCAATTCCTTCTCTTCTCTCAACCGGCTCGGTGGAAACATCAAAATTTAGCCCCTTCAACCTCTTCGGGGACGTAAGTAGCCTCCTACACCGTTGCTCGATGGCGTCCGCTAACGTGGGCTCCGCTCACGTGAGCTGCGACCTCCGGCGAGGCTAAGAACCTATGAAACACTTAGTAAATGGAGGATTTTGACAACAACCAACTCCTATACCTCCAAAGCGTCTCCAATCATGTCCACGACCCGATTGGATGGTTATCCCCCTTTGACCCACTCAGCACTCTCCCCGACCCCCTCCAGACCGATATAACATTATTGGCGTCTCCCCCCTTGGCTAATGCCATTTCTCCTACAACAACTGAGGAAGATGACGCGAATGTGGAGGACCTCCTCAAAGCCCTTCCACCCGACATCCCAGACACACTGGCGGCCATCGGTGGAACGCCTCTGGATCCGGCGCCTGAGCCACCTCCTACGCCTTCAACTGTACCAACCATGCCAAGCACATATCCACCGTTCGCCAGCTCCGCCTTTTTCACTCCAATTGCCGCTTCCACGGCTCCGTCAGTTTCACGATCACCAATGAAACGACGCTTTTCTATCATGGATTTTCATGCCCAATCACAGGAACCTGCTTCGGGTCCCTCTGTTCCTCGGCCCGCTAAACGGCCGTGTATCCCCTACCCTGGGGAACTTTCGTTCCAACTCGATCCCACCGTCGTCCCTCTCAAAACTAGCCAGTCCACCGGTCAACCGATGGGCAAGCCTCGGGAACCTCGCCGCGACTACTCCGCCTGCAAATGCGAAGGCGGCCTGACCTCCAAACCCGCGCGACATTGGCGGGCTTGCCCTTATAATTCGGATTGCATAAAACGTGATGACAAGCCTTTCGGATGCGAGTTCTGCGACAAACGGTTCGGAAGGGAGGATAACAAGAAGCGCCATATTAAGGAGTATCATCCGGAGATGATCTAAATCTATTCGGATGTTCTTTTATTATTTTCTCTCTTGCTTTGCTTTTAAAATTGTTTTTTCTCAGATTCTGTGGTCTCCCCATCTCCTGTTGTGTTTTGTCTTGATTTACCCCGTTCGCCGAGCAATTAATGTGAATTTGTTTTTGTAATGCACTCCGAGGAGGCGTCCGCGGCCGTCCGAAATCGCCAAAGACACTGCAAGAGGGCACCCAATGAAACTTGACCACAGGTTCCAGCGAAACAGTCACGGGTCCGAAGTAGAGCTGGACTTTGAGTTCTGGATTACAAGTGACTAACCAGATGCGAGCGACTCACATGCAAAATGAAAAGGAAGTGTACGAAACGATAAAAGAACGATGCGAAGGCAATAGGTCGAGGGCAAGGGATGTAAGGCTACTGAGAAAGACTATCATAAAGGGGGGGAATAGGTCAAGGAAGCGACAGAAAGCGATGCGCGCCTTGCCTCCAACTTCTGGACACCGAGGAAAGGGAAAATACCTTCCCCGTAAAGGGTCTTGGTATTACTCACAGCTTTCCGGGCATCCTTTAGGTAGCAGTCTCCAAGACTCGAGTCGAGCCAATTCCGAGACAATCTGCTCTGCTCAGTGACCTGGTGAACGCGTTTAAAAACCGTATTAATCACAGAAAGGAAGGCAGCCAACAAAGTTATCCTGAAGGTCTTAAAGGAATAATAATGACGAAAATGATCTAATCGCTTAAACTGTGATAGATACACGTCCTCGGGTAGGCACGGACAGCTAAAATGTTCGACATGCGCGGTCAGGTCGTCGTACTGTATCAGACTAAGATACCGGTTCGCCTCCTGCATGATAGTATTGAGTCAGCTTCCCGGGGTCCGAGTAGATATGGGAGAAGTATGAGGTTGTATGAGGTGAGGGATAGATTTGGCCCATGGGGCAGCGCAAGCTCCGGGCGAGATGCCAGTGGGTTGCCAGAAAAAGCAGGGAAGGATTGAAAATAAACCGGCCCAGTCCGGAGCGCCTCGACTTATCGGGCAAAGGCCAAGATCCCGTGTAGTCTACAGCTTGGATTGGCCCCGCATTGCAAAATGTCCCCGAAAGGTAACTGCCGCAGGCCGTTTGTCTGACAAAGGACCAGTGGCGAAGCGGCCTTTGAGCTACTTGTGGATGAGATGTACCTATACGTCGTGAAGCAAGGTTCCTGAAAATCCCTCAGTAGAGGAGCAAGTGGCGAGGCAAGATTCGAAACCGTATGCAACGCTGTGCTATAGAAAGGTCGCCGTTGACACGCGTGCGAGGCGTTCCGTTGCTAGGTTGTCGAGTGACGTCATCGCAGGGGATTTGGGCCAAGAGGTCTGAAAATGGTCTTCAATCGAGGAGAGTCCATTGATGTCATAGTCGGTGGGGACTGGGAGCCTGGTGCGTACATGTAACCATCCCCGGCACTGGGTAGGCACAGGTCACGTGCCTCCTTGATGTGTCAGCGGTGCTTGCTGAGCTTTGGTGTTTGCGTTTGGAATTCGACTCCTACCGTCCTACAACGCTCCCGCATGCAATTCCAAGTCGAACGACCGCCTATTACACGGCACCAGACTCGCTTAGCTAGGCTTCTTCAACCGCCAGATTCCCGAAAGCGGCCAGTGTTACCTGAGGTAGAAAAGACGCTCTCGCCACAAAGCCGCCTACGATGAGTCAGACGCTCCTGCGCTGCCTAAGAGTAGGTCTGTAGAATACACATAACACGGATTTAATTCATTTCCTTTTCAATACATGCTTCAGCGGGCGTGGTGGTGGTCCTCTTTGGATTCCGTCGTTCCTAGGTTCCTGAATTCCCTCTTTCGACGAAGCCAAACACCGCCTTTACACCCGTGGGACACCCGCGCTACCCCACATACCCGAGGCTCCTGCATTCCTCAAAGCAAACCCAGCTTCGCCAACTCTCGAGCATGATTTCGAGACACTCGGCTATGGGAGGCTTGGAGGACTAGAACCAGTACAGCACGCTAAGGGCGCGCCGCCCGATCAGGGCCTAGTTTCCCGCCAGGTAAGGCGGCTTTCTATTCCAGTTACAAGGTCGGGCTCAAGAAGGACAGACTTTGGCCGCAACCCCATAGTACACATCGCTGAAGTCGTGATTGTGCGGAGCGTTTGCGGGACTTTAAGACGCTGGATGAAGTGGCGATGCGGGACGGGCATTTCATCTACAGGGTGAGCCGCAGAGCTACTCCTTGAACCTCTCAATGTATCTGATGGGTTCTTTTTCTCTAGCGTTAGCGAATCTTGAATCTCTAGATTTTTTATCGGCAAGATGGAGTTTTCCTGGGCCGCCGCCTTCTATAGTGGGTATTGAAGCCCGACTCCGAACCGCGCCCTTTCCATTCCTGAAATCTAAACACGTTCCATTCTACAGCAGTGACGCCCTTTCTTTTACACGCTACCGTATATTCTAATTGTGGCTTTCGTTCTGTGCGGCCCTGGGTATCTCAAATATAAGGACTCCACGATGGCCTTGTCATCATCGGCATCAGCTAACAACCCGTCCATCTGACATCCGACATCCGACAACCCTCACACCCTCCAAGTAACATCCATATCCTTTTCAAATGGCTTCTTCGTCGCATCTGTCTGGCTCTCCTGGTGCTCCGCTCACCTTGAACCGTACGTACACTCTCGGGGAGCCCCTTTTCTCCGTTAACAGTAACCCTCATCCCATGTTTCAATACTTTCAGGATACTTCATGGAGCTCCACAACCTTCAACAGCGTGGCGAAATCAAGTACACAGAAGATATTCAGTCGGCTGGCCCAGCCAACGCTCGTACGTGGAGCTGCTTCATTACGGGTAAGTTTTCAATCACTGCTTCCTGATTTTGAAGCCTTCTGACCCCAGTTTCCTTTAGTTGTCTCTGTTGGTCCAGCATACAATCAAACCACTGTTCGAGAGACATTCTGGCATAATGCAGATCAGAAGCAGGCCGCGAGGGACGGTGCCGCTAAGCAGGTCCTGCTGAACATCGGCTTCAACGGCGCTGTTCATTGAGCTCCCCAAATAAACTTAAAAAGTGGTCGCCATCGAATTTCGAGAACTTGGTCTCATGTCTCGAGTTGTCTCCCTTCCGCCCATCTCTAATATCACCTCATCCCCGCATTCGATCCATTTTAGAACCCATCTCCTATTTTAATTATATCCTAACGCTTTACATTCATTCCTAATACAACCTTGGCTTTACTATTACTCACCTTTGCCCGTGTATTCGCTTCAGCACTCTAAGGTTACTAACACCAATATCACCACCTTGCAATCCAACGACGAGGCAATCTCCCACGTAGATCATCGCCGTATAGATTTCCCCCATGTCCCGTTCTTACCTTCAAGCCCCAGGAAGACATCATTTCGCCGTAGAATTTAAGTAGACCCCACAACCTACCATAATGCCCCAGCTGGGTCAAACCTGGCAATCGCAAGCTCCACCTGGTCATCTGCGCGCTTTCGAACACTGGAGAGTTTACTGGAATGCCCTCTCACTTGCTATTTCGTGATGAGCTCATCAGTTCAAAGTAGTGTTGCTGCCGGTTCGAGAGGAACCGGTTTAAAAATCGGTTCGGTCAGTTCGGCTCTGATTTGGTTCGGTTCGAAACCGGAACCGCAAATCGACGTTGCTCGGAAGTCGAACTGGTTCAAGAACCGAACCGGACCCGTTCAAAACCGCGTCCTTTGGTGCCTGGCCCACAGGCCTTATGTGGGAAGATAAATTCCTCTCTTTCGTTCGCATGCGATGCCAAGCCCTGCTTCGAGACTAACCAATGCGCCAGCGCACACATGGGGCTGCAATAACCCTAAAAGCATATCGCATCGCACATTAACCGGAGAAAAAGTATCGATTCGATTTTTGACCGTAACCATTCTAATAATTGACAGCTTAGAAACCACTTCCAGTGAGAACACCAGCAACACCCTGGGCGAAGTAGTGGTGCACTGCGGGAGACTGTAATAGTAGTCAAATGTTAAATCGTTTGAATTTATCACATCACTCGTTTCAGCGAGCATACTCACAACGTGGAAGTCGTTGCACCAAGCGAGGTTGGCGGCGGAGCCGTACTGTAAAGGAAATCCGGAGGGATCAGAATCACATTGATAATAAAGTGTTAACAGATCTTTGCATACTGAAGTTGCATCCTGGAGACCGTAGCTAGTCGGAGCATCGAGGATTTGGTTGAGCTTCGTGTAGGAATCGTAAATCCAGGCGGTGACCTAATTACACCCCCGCGGATTAGCTTGTGACCAATGCAATTCGAGATATGTTACTCACTCCGGAGTTCGCAGCCTTGAACGCGGCGACCCTGTTGATGAGCTCCGCGTTGTAACCTTTGATGGCCAATCCCAACGGGATAGCAACTTCGTCAGCAGTGCCAAGAGACGCCACCTGTAGTCACAAGGAAACAGTCAGTGCCAACACGGCCTCATATATGTCAAAGAGTCACGTACGTAAGGAGAGCGCTCAACGCTGGGAACGTTAATGAAGAGGAATTTGCGTCCTCCAGCATCATAGGCCTTCTGAACCAAGGCGAAGTAGGCATCCATCTGAGAAAAATAGTATCAGCACGTTGTTCGCATCGCTTGAGACATATATATATATATACTTACAAGAGTGGGGGTATATCTAAAGGAGAAAGATAAAAGGTCAAAGTTATTCGTAGCTGAATAATGAGGCTACGTACGCAGTCCAGTTCCCCCAATCCTTCCACCAGGTGCCGCCTGCATTTTAGGGTATGACACATCAGAACTCCAATAGTTAGACTCGCAATGGGGGAATTCGTTACTCACTAACGTCGTTGATACCAATGAAGAAGCTGAAGATCGAGTTGGCGCTGGTCCAGGGAGCAT
>WSTY01000842.1:0-14101 GCA_019633465.1 Tulasnella sp. 417 | reverse complement strand
TTTGCGACCGCTTCGATCATCGCTGGAGCGGGGAAAGCGTTCTTTGGTCGGAATGGGATGATGAGCAGCGTTATCGGACAAGGGTTCGGTGGGGGCTTTGGGATGGGCGGCGGAGGAAGCAGCGGCGGTGATAGTAGAAAGCCTCTACCGGCCGGAAAAGGAGAGTGGAGCATCGCCGGCTTGGTGTTACCTGTTGCTGGAGATCTGAGACGTGAGTCTTGAAGTTGGACTCATTGGGCTGCGCATTGGGGCTCTGACAAGCCTTGAACCCATTTTAGGCCACCCACCTGAACAGCTTACTGCTGCGGTTGCACATACACTCCACTTCTTACGGCTGTTGACGTTCTATTTAGGCGTGAAGCTCCCCTTTGAAGTCTTTTGGAGCAGTGGATCGCCTGGGGTTGGACAGCCGTCGATAGTTGCCGGTCGGGGATCTGAAAAGAATGGTTGGGCCAAGTGAGGGTTTTCTCATTTCTTCCCTAAACGTACTGCCTCTGATACGCCTTGCCTTTGTCCCTAGCATGACGACTCCTTACCCTCTCTACCTCACCTCCTCGGACCCACCCGCCTCGGATTCCTCCGCACCTGGATCACCTACCACTCCAACCCCCTCGTCTTCTTCAGGCTCATCCTCTAGGGACGCGAAACCGACATTAGACGCGTTCACAACCGCACTCTGCATGCTTAATTACAACATTGTCTATCTCTCGCACACGCAGGGTATAGACGTTCCATTGAACGTCGCCGGGGAGACTCTGAGGATTTTGTGGGCCGCGTGCTCCTTCAGCTCGGATTCCTTTGCTAGGTGCGCTCTTTTTCCAACTTGAAGGTTTTCTACGACGCTCATGGACTAACCCCCGCTTCCTCACGCAGAGCATCTCACAGCACACCGTCCCTCCAAACCCCTCTCCTCCCTCCTCCAACCGAATCCAAGACGTTCAACCTGGAATTCGCTCAGTTATTGCAAGCCACCAGTCCACGAACGGCTTCCGCAATCGCAGCTTCGGCCTCACGAAGACGGAAGAGCTCGACGTCGCGGACGACCGTCAAGGGTGGCTTGGGAGGTGGAGCCAATGACGAGTGGGACTTGATCGAGATTGAAGAAGGGGAGGAGGGCGTTGGGTAAGAAGAACCCCCGCGAGGCATTACACTTTGGAATAGAACGTGGTTGATCGGAACAACGCGAGCTCGAGGTGGGGACTTGGCTTCTAATCCCCTGAATTTTTCTGTGGCGCTGGGATTGGAGGATTCTAAGATGCGACGGTTGGTGTACATATGTCAGCTTGGCTTTTCGGACTTTGTGTAGCAATAGTACAACGTGGATTTCCTTGTTATTGGTTTTCGGACGAATAAAGTGTACAATCATTCTGTATAGTCCGACGGGATCTGTTATTCTTGGAGCATCGACGCGGTCTTCACATTCAGTATGACACTTGGTGTCCCCCACGAGCCACACGAGCCACGATCTATAGGAATTATTTAATGAGATGATGGAGCCAGAACCATTTTAGTTGTCCGGTTCTTGGGTTCATTGAAGCCGTCGGAAGTGGTGTCTCGCGGATTCCACAAGTCAAGCCGTACCAAATGCTTGGGAAATGCTCGACTGGAACATATGAAGACAGCACGGAAAGGCATCTTACTAATGGGGTAAGTGACCTGCCTAACGGGGCAAGCCGTCCCTTGTCTGCTGTCTCAGCCAAACGGGTAAAAGAGTCATCCCCGCCTACTACCCAGTCGGCTCGGCTAACTTTCCCCAATCCATCCACCCTTCTCTGCTAGTGCCGCCTCCCCCTCCACTCCTGTTCTAAACGAAAAAAAGGACTCTCATCCCTCTCCATCGGCTATTCAAGTTAAGCTTGCGCTCGGGATTCGTGAAATGCAAACCTTCACCTCAAAGCTCCTTGAACCTGTCTACGGTCTCGGACCTTGGATTCCGTTCTCCTCATGGCCTAGAGTTTCCTCCCTTGATGAAACCGCCGAGAGAGCTAACAATGCCAACACACAGCAAGACGATCCCCAGGCGTTCAACGGCCAACCCAAACCGAACAAGCTCTCTGCGGTAGGTCCATCCTCTCTTTGGGATGTCTTAAATGAATAACGATGTGTAACTGGACGCAGCGGGAGAGGCTCGACAAGTTATCGAGTTTAAGGCTCGCTCCGGACGCAATCAGCGTCGCCGCATCGGGGCTATGTAAAAGAGGTGGGAAGGCCCAGGTAGTGCAGGCAACATTCCAGCAAAGAATATGGCATTTCAAGAAACAAGTGGCAGTGAAAAAAGTCGCATATCACCGAAGCATGGATGAACGTGCGTTTTCAAATGTAAGAAAGAAACGACTCGGATATCTCATTCGTACCCCCAAGTGCTTACGGGCCCCGACCTAGAACTTTACTCATGAGGTTGAGCTGATGGCTGGGTTATATCATAAGAACATCGTCCAATTGATCGGGTTCGTTGAAGACTTTGGGAACGGAGAAGCTTGGATAGTTTTGTCTTGGGAGCCGAACGGAAACGTTAGCGAGTTCCTTGCGACTGGACGGCGGGAGATCCCTGAACGGATTTCCCTCGTAAGTACACGGCCGGCACTAGAGCACTTGCGCAAGCTAACAATGTGCTGGTTATAGATACAGGACATATTTGAGGGCCTCAAGTATCTTCATACTCGCGAACCGCCAATTTGTCACGGCGACCTCAAGTCGGTAAGTTGACACACACAGCGATCACGTCATTTCTCATCATTTCAAGGATTATATAGCTCAACATTCTCGTTAGTTCGTCGTATCGAGCATTAATTACTGATTTTGGCTCAGCTCGTACCATAAAAGAGTTGACAGATAGAGGCGAGAGCGAAGGGAGCAACCGAGCGCCAAAGGTTAATCCAGGCTCCGAGGAAGGTCGCCATCAAATACGGGTCGTTGTCACCGGAAATGAGCTCACCTTGACCGGGCCAGCGTGGTCACTTCGTTGGGCGCCTCCTGAAGTTGTGAACGGGGATCGTCCGAGTTTATCAAGTGATATTTGGTCAGCGGGGTGGGTGTGTTGGGAAGTGAGGCATTTAAGAATCTCAGAACCCGTCCCATAGTCTCGAAGTGCTAACATGGATTTTCGTCAGATAATGACGGATAAAATTCCGTTTTCAGAACTTGAATCCGAAACTGCTATAATAATGAGGGTGATTGAGGGGAAAGTGCCGGCGCCCTCGTCTAGTGAAGAAGAACACCTATCGCAAATCGCTACGCTCTGCAGCTTGATGACGGACTGTTGGGCATTTAATCCACAAGAGCGGCCGAACGTCTCTAGATGTTGTGACGAAATTAAATGGATGGTGAGTCTGAGGGCTATTTCCGTTAGGGGGTTCCTAACGCGCTCTCATCAGCCATCAATACCCCCTTTGGGCGGGGTGGCTTCAAACTCCGGGGCCGTAGCAAATCGGCTCTCTTTACAGATGGGTCGCATTGACTACTTGCATGCTCGCTACAACGGGGCAGAATCACGGTTCTTGAAGGTGCTGGAAGCTTCAAACCGCACGAAAAATCAATCCGAAAGTGCAGAAGCCCTGCATTGGCTTGGGAACGTGTCTTTATTTCGGTGTCACTATCTGATGGCGGAGAAGTACTACTCCCAAGCGCTGAGCGTATACGCTCGTATTGGTGATAAGACTGGTCGAGCGAAAACGCTCCGAGGACTAGGAAGCATCTACCATTTTCAATCCCAGTTCAGCAAGGCCGAAAAGGCTTTTCATGGGGCGCGAGATATCTACGACGGTCTTAATGATGACCAAGGCCGAGCGAATACCCTGTGTGGGTTGGGAGATATTTATCGTAGTCGGTCTCAACTTGATCAAGCCAACGAGACGTTTGGGCGAGCGAACGAGATTTACACTCGAGTAGGCGATGCACAAGGCCGAGCCAACACGCTCCAAGGGCTGGGAAGCGTCTATCATCTTCAATCTAAGCCCACTGAAGCCGAAGAGGCTTTCCGAGAGGCGGAAAACATTTACTCTCGCACCGGGGATGACATGGGTCGAGCACAAGCATTAATTGGCCTAGGGAACCTTTATCGCAGTCAAGGTAACCAGGCTGAGGCCGAATCAAAATACGCTCAAGCCCTGGAGCTTCACAACCGAACCGGCTATCCGTGGGGAAAGGCAAACGCCTTGTACGGACTGGGAAGGATCTATCTTGTTCAATATAGATGCAGTGAGGCCGTAACGATGCTTGCTTCAGCAGATGAGCTATACGTTTCCGTTGGACACGATGAAGATCGGGCGAAGACCTTGCTCAGCTTGGGAGAAGCCTACTACCGTCAATTCAAGAACCCCCAGGCGAAACTGTATTACATCAAGTCTAAAGAGCTCTGCATTCAAATTAGTCATGAGGGGGGTCAAGCAAATGCATTGTGTGGCCTGGCGGAGCTCGATCGCCGTCAATCCGAGTACAAGGAAGCGATGTCATCATACACCGAAGCGGAGAGAATCTACGCTCGCTGCGGTCTTGACATTGGTCAAGCAAATGCCTTGTGCTGCCTTGGGGAGGTCTACTGTCGCCAATCCAAGTACAACGAAGCTACATCATTCTATACCAAAGCGCAAGAAATCTACGCTCGAATTGACCATAAAGAGGGCCACGCGAAATTCTTGTGCGGCCTTGGAGACTTATACTTCCGCCAATCCAAATATGACCAAGCAGCATCTTCCTACACGGAGGCCAGAGAAATATACTCCCGCATAGGCCAAGTCGATGGACAAGCGAACGCCCTGTGCAGCCTAGGGGACCTGTACTTCCGCCAGTCCAAATACGACCAAGCAGCATTGTCCTATGCTGGAGCCCGAAAAATATACTCCCGCATCGATCGAGTCGATGGACAGGCTAACACCCTGTGCGGCCTTGGAGAGCTGTACTGCCGCCAATTCAAATACGACCAAGCAGCATCATCCTACGCTGAAGCCCGAGAAATATACTCCCACATCGGTCAAGTAGACGGAGAAGCGAACGCCGTGTGCGGCTTTGGAGAGCTGCACTTTCTCCGATTTGAATACGGCCAAGCCGAATCATGCTACGCTAAAGCCCGAGAGATATACTCCCGCATAGGTCGAGTTGATGGACGAGCGAACGCCCTGTGCGGCCTTGGAGGGCTGTACTGCCGCCAATTCAGATACGACGATGCAGCATCATCGTACGCTGAAGCCCGAGAAATATACTCCCGCATCGGTCAGGTCGATGGACAAGCGAACGCCCTCTGCGGCCTTGGAGAATTGTACTTTCACCAATCCCAATACGACCAAGCAGCGTTGTCCTACACTGAAGCCCAAGAAATCTACTCCCACATCGGCCAACTCGACGGACAAGCAAACGCCTTGTGCGGTTTTGGCGCGCTGTACTCCGACCAGTCTAAATACGACCAAGCAGCATCGGTTTACGCTGAAGCCCAGGAAATCTACTCCCACATGGGTCAGGTCGATGGACAAGCGAAAGCCTTGACTGGCCAGGGAGCGGTCTCCTACAGCCAATGTAAGTACGATGAAGCCACGCCGTCCTACACCAGAGCATACCAGATCTACGTTCGCGTCGGCTATCCAGAGGGTCAAGCGAATGCCTTGTATGCCCTGGGAACAGTCTGCCACCAGCAATTCAAGTACGACGAAGCCGCATCCTCCTACGCTCAAGCGCAAGAGATCTACACTCGAATAGGCAATGACCAGGGTCGGGCGAATGTCTTGTGCGGTCTAGGAGAGCTTTACGGCTCTCAGTCAATGTATGACAAAGCCATGTCGTCATTCTCTGACGCGCGAAGGGTCTACGTTCGCATTGGCTATGAAGAGGGTCAGGCGATTGTCTTATGCGGCCAGGGAGTGCTCTACTGCTCTCAATACAATTATAGTGAAGCCATGTCATCCTTTCGCGAGGCCCAGGCAAGGTACACTCGCATCGGCAATGCCAAGGGCCAAGCGAGTGCCTTGTGTGGCCTTGGGAAGGTCTACTATAGCCAGTCAAAGTGCCACCAAGCCACAACTCTGTACAAACGAGCGTACAAAACCTACGCTCGCATCGGTCATGACGAGGGTCAAGCGAATGCCTTGTGTGGTCTTGGAGATGTCTGCCTCCGTGACTTTAAAACTGAGCAAGCTGAGTCGTTATACGCAGAAGCGCAAGAAGTTTACATTCGTATCGGTCATGAAGGGGGCCGAGCCACTGCCCTGTACGGCTTGGGGGAGGCCTACCGCCGTCAATCCCAGTATGACCAAGCCGCATCGTCACACACCGAAGCACTGAGGATTTACGCTCGCATGGGCGACAGCAAGCGTCAAGGAAATGTCTTATGCAACCTCGGGAAGGTATACTGGGCCCAATCCAAGTACAGTAAAGCCTTATCGTCATATACCGAAGCGCAAGAGATATACACCCGTATCGGTCATGACGAGGGTCGGGCGGATGCCTTGTGTGGCCTTGGGGAGATCTTCGTGGCTCGATCCCAGTATGATCAAGCCAAATCGTCCTATGTCGAGGCCCAGGAGATCTACATTCGTATTGGTTATGCCAAGGGTCGAGCGAATGCCTTGTGTGGTCTTGGAGATGTCTACTTCTTTGACGGCGAATCCGACAAATCCGCTTCCTTTTACATGGAAGCGCAAGAGGTCTACACTCGTATCGGTTGTGACAAGGGTCAAGCCATTGTCATGTCCAGCCTGGGAGAGGTCTACCAATATCATGACCAGTACGATCAGGCTGCGTCGTCGTACACCAAAGCGCAAAGAATCTTCGGTCGCATCGGCGATGACGAAAATGAAGCAAACACTCTGTGCAGGCTTGGGAAGGTTTACTGGTACCAGTCCAAGTTCAACCTAGCCACATCTTTATACACCAGAGCGCAAGAAATCTTCGGGCGCATCGGCCGTGAGGAAGATCAAGCAACTACCTTGTGCAGCTTAGGAGAGGTCTACAGCGACCGATTTGAATTTTTCCAAGCCGCATCATCATACGTCAAGGCACTGGAAATCTATGCTCACATGGGCAATGACGAACGCCGGGTAAACACCCTGTGCGACCTGGGAACGGTCCGCTGGATGGAATCCGAATACGACCAAGCCATAACACTCTACACCCAAGCCCAAGAAATCTCCGCCCGCATTGGCTATGACAAGGGACGAGTTGATGCTTTGTTCGGCCTAGGAAAGGTTCACCACTGGCAACTCAAGTACAATCAAGCCAGGTCGCTCTACACTGAAGCGCACGAAATCTCCACGCACATCGCTTATTTTGAGGGCCAAGGGTCGGCCTCGTACTGGTTGGAAGAGCTGTCCCAAATTTTATAGAAATACACGAAGCTTCAAGACGCAATTCCCTTCGACCAGACCTTGACACCCATCTCAGGCATCGCGATGTTGCGCAAACACTCTGGACTAATTGCAATGTACCTTTCACAGCTTTACCCTCCTAAGTCTGCGTTTAAACTCGTACGTAACGGTTCAGTGCTCGGATAACTATTCGAAAGCCAGTTCTCATGAGCTTTCGATATTGAAGGATCCTTCTATTCGCACATAGAGATACGTATGTATCCGCTTGCGAAACTTCCCCTAACTACATTTCTGGCGCCGCGCTTTCCTAGCACCGATTGAGAGGCAATTTGATTCATCAGATATGTTCGAATTCAAGTCTCTGTTTCACAAAAGGCTTGGTTAGATAGTATTCGCCACTGCAAAGACTCTTATCGACCCACTGCTCTCTTGTAATTCTTCCTGATATGTTCTTCTTGAAATTGATCCTCGGGGTTTGACCAAAAGCTCAAAGAAGGTTTTGGCTGTGACCAAGGAGTCGCTGGCTGGATCGCCGGAGTATAAACCACGGCCCCAACCGTAACTGTCACAGAAAAGGCGTGCCCTTAGCATTCAGCGAGAAATTTGTGGGAATGAAGCAATGTACCCTGGGGCGATGGGGGCCAAATAGGCGTGACGCAGCCATCAGCATCCATCTTCCAGATCGCATGTTGGACGTGAGAAGGCTGTCCCATTGTTGGGGACCATGAGTAGCGAATAGACTCCGGTTTAGGACCAGGAGCAAAGCATATAAGATTAAGAGTGCTATGAGAGGGGTAGGAGGAAGAGTTCGTTGTCAGTTCCTCGGGTTTCTGGCGTGGGCTACCAATGGCGGACATATTATTAGTGGCGATAAGCTCTAGGTTGCCCATCGTCCTAAGAGCGAGTCGATGAAAGTCCGATTTATCCTTTATGACAGAGAATGTGTGTAAAAATATGACGAGACTGTAGTGGACTTTTACCTACCACCAAGTCAAGCGTGACCAGAGAGGATGATGCCATGAACTGAACAGCCAACGCCTCGTCAACTTGTTTTGTGATTTCGACAAAGTAAGGTTTTCCTGTCGCTATCCCGTTTGAGACGTATCCAACAAAATGGCCCGTGTCGCTCTCCGTGACCCTTATCCGTCCAGGACAAGGTGAGGGATCTGCCGAGGAGACTGTGGGAACTGCAGAGCTGGAGGGAAGGTATCAGAAAACCAGCAGTACAATACTATGATCGAGTATATATTCTCGCCTGCTTATCGGAGGTGCTGGATACTGGTTTGATGCGAAGGTATCTAGTAGCGCCAATTCCAGCTTACCCCAATCACTCTGAACGTCCCGTGGCAGGCTCGAGTGCCACCGGAGGGCTGGCCCGCTCATTTGAGCAGCTGCAAACGCGGCCATCCAAGTGTAGTCAAATTGCTTCCGTTCTTTCCATGCTCTGTGCCGAACGGCCTGAACGAAGTCTTCGGCTTCTGCGGCGCTTGATCCTCGAAACGAGGGGCGATCTGCGCGAGCCGTTAGCCATGAATCGAACTGTCAGAAGCTAAGGAACAGAGCTTACAGTGTTCGGCCATGGTTAAAAGTGATAGGTTTGCCACGTCAGTGGAGGGTTTTTGTTTTCATAGAGTCTGAGGGGGGTTCTCGTATCACGTGTGAATTCACAGATCCCCGTTGCCCTCCTGAGGCTTGTCCCATGCCCGCTGCAAACCGCGTTTCTATCTGCTGTCGGTCGTTCAGCTGGCTAGAGGGCTGGTTCTATGCTTAGCTGCATGTCACTAACGAGACGCGAACTTAGATCCCTCTTCCGCTCTTTTTCAGCGAGATTGAGCGCAAGACTCTGAATTCGGCACCTCACCGTGCACTTTCCACCCGCCCCGTAAATTGAAGCGTCGAAGCACTTACGCCCCACCGCTGGTTTGACGTCTTGGATTAGCCAACCACGGGTCTTGCCAGCTCATGGGCACCTCCTGAGTGCCGCGAAACGTCCAGGCAAAGATAACACTCTGTGTAACTAGTAACACTACCAAGAAAGTTATATCACGGAATCATATGTACGGATCCTGGGACCCACCCATTTGGTTACCTCTGCAAGGGTAGTCATGGCCGTCAGCTCCAGGGTTAGGGAGAATTGGGCCTACGATTCCAGGCGTGGACGCCCGCTCACAATTCTGTCGAGTGGCATTCGGCGGATGAAATTTGGTAGTGTATTCCCTCAATATTTAGATATAATAATATCGCTGTGCGTAGAGTAGGGAAATGATACAGCATGGCCTCGTCTCAAACGCCAGAAATATCCAGCCCTTGTTTGAAGGTGCTCCGCTTCCATGTTTGAGCGTTTAAAGCCATTCTCATGGACTAACGCCTCGAAAGTACTCCCGGTTGTGCAGAGCATCTCACGCCACCGTCCTGCTCCACCCTTTGCTTCCCACCCCAAAAAAGAACCAAAGTCCCTCATCGTTGGAAGTCGCTTGGCTATTGTAAGCTACCGGTCCACGAGCTGCGCTTCTGCTGGAGCGGCCCGTCAAGGGGGTGGGACAAGACCGACTTGGCAGGCAGCCTGCAAGGCTGGGCGGAGGCGTTGCGAATACTTAGCAGGATTTGATCGAGACTGAAAAAGGGCAACATAGTAACCTTCGTTCAGAGCTAAATCGCGAACTGAACGGGGTACCATCATTGAACAGGGCAGTACGGACCCCAGCCTTAACGTCTCGATATTCTCTGATGCTGCGATTGGGCACTAAGGATGCGAAAGATGTGACGGTAAAGTACGTATGTCGACTTGGGTTTCGTACTAGTGCAGCGTGGGATATATCTGCGAACGAATAACGTGCACAATCATTCCAAATGGGTCTGTATTTCTTGGGGCGTTGACGTGGTCATCAAGCATATTCGAATTCAAGTTTCTGGCGCATCGATCATAAGTCAAAGTGCTTGCAATCACGCGAGGCACCTCACCACGCGCAGGCAATCCTTGCGGCGCCACTCCTGGTTCATCTCGGTGGCAATGTTTGGGCAAAGCCATAGTTCAGGATCCGCTGGAGGCTTGAAGATTAATCCTCCAATCTCAACTATTTGGACAATTGCACAGTGTGGGTCTTAAGCAAGAGCCAAGTCATCCCCATTGACCTACCTTCCGGAGATTTTGGCCAAACTGGCGTGATAGAGCCATCGACACTCACTTTCCAAACGGCATGTTGCACGTGAGCAACTTGGCCCATGTTTAACGGCGATGTGTAACGAATAGACCCTGGTTTAGGTCCGGGAGCAAGACATATAATGTCGAAGAACCTATTTTTGAGCACAAATTATTATCCGCTTCTCAGGACCAGGGCATTTAAAAAAGGAAAGTAGGCATACGCGCTGTCAGAATTGTTAAGTTCCAGCTTCTCGCCATTTTTCCTAAGAGCGAGTCGATGAAAGTCTGATTTGTCCTTTGCGATCCAGCTTGAGAGGGCAGCGGGGAAAACGCATAGGTGAGTTTTACGTACCACCAAGTCGAATGTAACCAGAGAGGATGATGGTCGGAACTCAACGAGTAATGCATCATCAACTCTGGTCGACATCGAAGCGAACCATCCATTGGATTCTGTCGTAGCCGTTTTCTTCGATATATATCCCACAAACCTTCCCGTAATGTATTCTGTGAGCCTGATCCGGCCAGTACAAAGTGCGGGTTCAACCGGAGCTCCGCTGGGGACGAATGGACTGGTAAAGGGGGTCAAAAATCTAGCGCTAAGCATTGGCGGCTAGGCGTATCGTCTCACTTGTTGCTTTGAGCAGCTGGCGGTTCGTTCGGCGCGAACCTGTCCAGGAGTGCGACCTCCAATTTGCTCCAATCGGATTGAACATCTCGTGGCAAGCCCATGTGCCACCGCAGCGCCTGCCCACTCATTTGGGTAGCCGCATACGCGGCCATCCATCTGTAGTCGAAATCCTTCTGTTCCGCCCATGCTTTGCGACGGACCGCTTGGACGAAGTACTCAGCTTCTGCGGCGCTTGATCCTCGGAAAGTCGGACGAGCTGCGTGGGCGGTTAAGAACGAATCGCGCTGTTTAGAGAGCTAGGAGCTGGACGTACATCCCTCATTCATCTTGACTGCTGGTTTTGGGAAACCTTGGGAGTGGTTGGAGCGCCACTGGAAGTAGGGTCACGAGATCGTGAAAACGCCGAGTGGCGCTCCAACGGCCGAATGATGCCTTAAAGCCGGGGTGCTTCGGCTCTGTTGAGGACTTGCAAGGACATGGCAAATATTCAATAGACGGTGGCAAGTATCGCGCGCTTCTCGCAGACCGGAGAGTCAAGGTTGCCTCCTGCATCGGGTCTAATCGCCCAGGTACGCAACTCGAACGTTTACTCGGAGCGCGTTATATAGGCCTCGTGGCAATTTCCCAACGTTATCTTTACTTTGTCGGGAGCAAATTTCACTTCCGCTCCGGGATTCATATTAGATAGGTCGCTCCCTCGTTATTCTTCTGCCCTCGGGAGCAGTCTACGTGTGAAGTCCTCCGCGTAGTGGCGCCGGGAAACGGTCGAGTCGTACGGGTTATCGCTAAACTGAGCTGTCGATCCCTCATTAATTTAGAATCCATCCTTCGGTCATCCTATGTGGATAGGTTGACCGGGCTGAAGCGGCCTGTGAGATGGGCGGTTCACTGGATGGTGCGAGACTGGCGGTGTCACGGGATTTTGAGACCCTTCAGGAACTCGGGGGACCCGAGCAAACTCCTGCCGGAAATAGCCTAACCCTACGATATCTGGGCACTCAGCAAACCTTGAGGCATCGTCCATCCCCCGGACGACATTAAATTCCTTTTCACAGATGCGGGAAGAAATTGCAGGTGAATGAAAAGTTAACTTTTTTTTTCACGCGCACGAGATCAGTTGGCTTGGCGATGCCAAGATCGACTCGAGGCGGTGCCCATCATCCGTCCCCCGGGAAATTTCCAACTCAAGGCACAACGCCTCACCTTTCTGGAATTCGATCTACTTCCGTGCAACTCCCCCTTTCTCTTGGCGAATTGCCGGTAAGGGACGTGCTCGAGGGCAGCTTTTCTCTCCGCACCTCCCGGCCAAGACATCGTGACTGAGTTGTGCTTCCAATGTACCTAATCATGTCCCTCGACAGACGCGCGTTCTAATGTTGTCCTCTGGTCTACGTTTTCAACCCCCCCCCCCCTAGGCTGGGCGCTCGCCAACTAGAGCCGCGTCGTTTGCTGCACTGGCTAGGAAGGCTTCTGAAGGCGTTGCACAGACCAACGTCAAAGTCTTTCACGACGGTTGCCACCAGAAATGGCATTAAGTCGGGCGCTAACACCGCAAATTTGCACGAGGCCCCTATATGGGAGATCTCAAGCCACACTCGGTTCCGAGGGTTCATCGCCTTCTCTGACAGCAGGGCCACATGTATATATAAAGCCAGCACGAAGAAATTCTTAGTGCACCTCGTTCTGCCAAGTTGAGCTAGTGATCGTCGCCTGCCCCGACGAGATGCTGCTCCAACTCTCTCTCCCCTTCCTCCTCCTTTCCTCAGCCCTTTCCCTTGTTTCAGCTGGCAAAAGCAAAGACAAATACAAATCCTTAAGCCACACGATCGATCCCCCACCACCACCAGCCAACAATGCTACAGCCGCTTTGACCGCGACCGCCTACTATTTCGACCAGCTCATAGATCATCAACACCCTTCGAAGGGGACGTTCAAGCAACGGTACTTTTTCAATGACAAGTACTGGACGAGTCAAGGAGCCCCCATCGTTCTCATGACCCCTGGAGAACAAAGTGCGGATGGTTTCGACGGTGAGCTGACGAGCGAGGCCAGTCTTCAAAGGGCTCTCATGATGAGCTTCGGCGCTGCTGGTGTCGTCCTTGAACGTAAGCCCATCCCCCTGACCGCAACAGACAGTCTCTGACCTCCTACCTCAAGACCGCTACTGGGGCGAATCGTCACCTTACCAGACTCTCAGTACGGCCAACCTAAAGTACTTGACCCTCGACCAGTCTATCGAAGATATAAGAGTGCGTACAGGCTTGGGAGGGCAACGTCGTAACCTTGAGTGTGTTGCTTACGAAAAGCCGGCAACGCCGTCCCTTTAGTACTTCGTCAAGCATGTGAAGCTTCCCTGGACCAAGAAAGCCAAGACCTCGAATCCGAAAGTCGTCCCATGGATCCACTTGGGCTGCAGCTATCCGTAAGTGCTTCTTGTCTGTCACTCGCGGAGCCGATCGGTTGACGAAAGCCTTACCACCCATGCAGTGGCGTGCTCAGCGCATATACCCAGAAGAGGTACCCGAAACTGTTTGCCGCCGCATGGGCTTCCAGCGCTCCCGTCCAAGCTGTAGGAGACTTCTGGTGAGTTGATGCGCTGCTTTAGGAGGACGGGGCTGGGGGCATTAATCTTTCTTTCTGTCGTCTCGCCTAATTCTCCCAGGCAATACTTCGAGCCCATCGAAGAAGGAATGCCCAAGAACTGCAGCAAGGACGTCGGCAAGGCCATCACACACATTGACCAGATCCTGCTGTACGGCTCAGACTCGGAGAAGAACAAGCTCAAGCAGTCGTTCGGTCTGGAAAAACTAAAGGACGACGACTTTGCACAGTGAGTGGGGCTTCTCGCGCGTGAGCCTCCCCGCCTTTTTGGCTGACATTCTTACCTCCGTAAAGGACCCTGGTCTTCCCGATGTACAGTTGGCAAAGCATGCAAGCAAGCTCTTTCGCGGAGTCGGGCGAGGATCCGTTCTACCAATTCTGCGACGCCATCGAAACCCACTCCAACGGAAAGACCTCAACGTCCGCCAAGGGAGTCGG
>WSTY01000840.1:0-14129 GCA_019633465.1 Tulasnella sp. 417 | reverse complement strand
GCCACCCTTATGATTTCGTGAACAAAGCGTCGTCCTACTTAGATGAGCGTCACGTCGTTCGTATACTCCTCCAAGCATACTCACAGCCGGCACTGACCCAACCTGTGCCGCGCACGCCTTCGCCCGCAGGTTTTGGTTTTCAAGCAAATCTCTGGCCCCACCTTACAAGCCAGCTGGACCGGAGGTCCAACACTAACCCAACGCCACTAATCGCAACCCGGTCCTAATCAGTCACGCATACCAGACCTATATCGCCACTGCAATTGAAGGGGATAGAGCTAATGAACGTGCAACGGATTGAAGGAAGCGGGGTACACTTGATAGTTCGGTATCTTAGCTCACGTAGTTGTAGCGACTTGATTTTCTGGGCGCATAACGCCTGATCTCTCTCAGGCCTCTCGTCTCTTCTCAATTCGATTCTGTCAACGCGGTATAGAGAACCATCTAGTATCCCCAAGACGCGGGCGGTATATTCCTCCTCCATCCAAGTCAAACCGAGAGACGGGCTCCTGGAGAAGAGTGCGTCACAGAGCAGGTCTTTCACAAAATTTAGGGCATCCTCCCTGATTACTTGGCTGATAATTGTGTATTTCCTTTCGAGCGTGATCACGTGATCCATTGGGAGGGCTCTAGATTTTCCTTCTTCGGGATCCGAGTTAACGGCGAGATCATCGGACGAAACATGTTCGACATGCATTCGACCGCCCCAAACACCACCACCCTGCGCTCGTCACCGCCAAGCTCGTCTTCATATCTACGATGTCTTCGCCCTCGAAGGAGCCCGCTTCTCCACTACCACCTAATTACTACTCGATTGACCCACAGGTCCTTGAGCGCGCCTCCCAAGGATCCGATATTCAATTCAATCCATACAGGTCGAGCAAACGGTACTCGAATCTCCCCAAGCTGATCCTGTGCCGTTGATATCATTCGCAGGCGGTCCTACCGAATCCGTCACATCGTTCATCCAATCAGTCCAAAGACTCGCCTTCTTGCTAGACAGAAGTGCGGATGATAAGTGGATAGCGCACTACGCTTCGGCAACGGAAATAAACACAATGTCACGTGGTGGCGTTTAAGGGAGCCAGTCGCATTGGGAGGTCCAGAAATTGCCTCTCTGGGTGAGGAGAGATTACAGCGGGGTTCGAATATACCCCCAGACGCTACCCTCTCCGCAATCATAGTCGAGCTCAGCATCTTCGATGAATTCGACAACCGGACCGCTAGAAGCTTTGCTCACCTCCGATGAGGGCATTTATGAGGCAACAATGTGTTCGTTCTATCATTGCAAGCTTTCAGTGAAAAGCTAACCTGATTCGCCGTGGCTAACAAAGCCACAGAAACTCTTCCGAATACGAATCCTATAGTTTGGATATCGTTCGCAGGTGGCCCTAACGAATCTGCGGCATCATTTATCTAATCCATACAAAGGGTCGCATTCCAACAGCATCGGATCAAGGACGATGAATGGATAGCCGATCTTGCTTCAACGTGTTTCACCGACAAGGCACTAGTGTGGTACTTGGGATTGGGAAAAGAGACCCAATCTAGTTGGGCGAAACTGCGCGTTGCTCTTGTCCGACACTACCTGGTTCAAATACCCACTCAGGTACCGAAACCAAGTCCGACAAGAATACCTTTGCAGCCAAAACCACAGCCAAAGCCCGCCTCTTCAGCAGCTACGGATGTCGGATGGATCGAAGTCCTTCGACCGGAGTTCGGGGACCTTCTTGGTTTCCTGTCGCAAGACTCGGCGGGAACGTTTGTGGTTGATCCCAGTCCCGAGAACGCTCTGAAACTTCAAAAGGTGCTTCATACAGACTCCACCCACCAGCAGTTGAGGATTTACAGCTTAAAACTTGTCAATGTGGGTTGATTTTTTAGTTTATCAAATAGACCCAGTTGCTCAGGTTTTCCTCCTCTGGCGCTCGACGATCACAGGCTATAGATCCTCGATTTCCGTTCCTCGGGTTGAAACTAGTCAAGTTTCCAGGAGAGGACCCAAACGTCGTGCCTCCATATGTTTTTACTCCACCAAACCAAAATTACGGATATGGTTACGGTTATGGAGGAAATTATAATGTTCAAACCCAACACGTGCCGACCTGCTGCGGGAACTCACAGCCTAGCCGCCCAAATGAAAGTGGACAGAAGACTTCTTCTTATGCATCGTGGGATTTCGTTCAGAGTACTGAGAGTAAGGTAACAGCTTGTATTAGAGTTTCTGTCCTAATTGCACCCCATGAACCCAGGCGAACCTGGGCCATACTACATCAGGAAAGCGAAAGGACCGGATCCAAATTCTCGAGTAATTTCAGCTGTATGGACTAGTACAATTACTGTGGATGAGGTAGCGGAACTCAGACTGACTTGGCCGATTGGAGATAATCGTAATGCTGGTTGTGAGTAACGCCCTTTATCATGTAGAACTAGCCTAGGTGATGACAGGTCTTAGCAATTTCCGAAACACAACTCGACGGTGAGTATACCTGAGTTGTGTTGCAAGACTTTCCTCAAAATTTTTCACGATACTAGCGCTACTTCATAAGGGCGGAATTAAAGGTTTGCATGTCCACCATCACGACTTTCTCAAGAAAGCAGAGTCATACAGCGAGAGCCATGTCGTTCGTCTATTCCCTATGTTTAAATCCCGTTGATACTGACTGGTCCTGTGCCACGCATTGCCTCTCTGCAGGTTTTAGTCTTCCGGCAAACCCCAGAACTCTTGGGTCCGGTTTGACGCGGAACCAATCCACGCCGCCGATTGCAACCGGTCTTAATCGACTATTTCTGGTAGATTTAAATCACCACCACTACTCAAAGGGAAAGTAAAGCGAAATGAGATGCATCGTATTGAAGGAAGAAAATGCATTCTATAGCTGTGTAAAATTGATATCGAGCGCCGCGAATGACCAATTTCGAATCATTGACTTCTCTGGGCAATCTAGATGGGCCCTTGACTCATCTTGTGTAGAATAATACATCCAGAGAGTGAAGAACCTTACCCCCGCCGAAGCCAGCCTTCCACGAGAGGTTTCCGTGGGGCCATTCAAGCTCCGCGTCCGCGGCCTATAGGGTTTTTCTTTAGACACATAATCGGTAAGGATAAGTATTAGATAGTATAGTGACACGCGGTCTGTTAACTATTTATTTGGTCTCGGTTCGACTAGGAGATGAGCGCGTTGGCAGCCATCCATAGCCGGTCCCAGTCAGAGCCTTGGCGTACCCTAATCGTCTGGTGGAAAAAATGAATTCGAAGGTGGTTTATTTACACCGTGCATGTTTGACGCGTAAGCAAGGACGATGGGCCTGGAGGACACCAAAAACCTCTCAGAGGAATGGGATTGTGTCACGTGTACCATAGTGTTCGAATTCAAACTCCGCTAAGCTCAGAAGGTCCAGGAATTTCCTTTTTGGGCGGCTGATAACACAGTCCTCAAGCGGTCACAGTCTCAGCTCTAGCATAATCAATGTCCTCAGCACACGGGCCACTAGAAGCGCTGCTTACTCCCGGCGACGACGCAATCGAGATGCCTATGTGTTTGTCCTTACGTTTTCGACTTTTCATGATCATTAAATCTGATTCACAGCGATCAACGAAGCTACAGAAGTGCCTCTCGAACACAATCCCGTTGTGTGGATATCATTTGCAGGTGGTTCTAGCGAACCTATAGCACCATTTATTCAATCTATCCAAAGGGTCGCATTCCAACAGAATCGGATCAAGGACGATGGATGGATAGCCGAGCTTGCTTCAACGTGTTTCACCGAGAAAGCCCTAGTATGGTACTTGGGGCTGGGAAAGGAGACCCAATCTAGTTGGACGAAACTGCGGATCGCTCTAGTCCAGCACTACTTAGTTGAGGGACCGAAACAGACCCCTACAAAAACCCCTTTACGTCCCCAAGTGTCCGCACCTCAGCCAAAACCTGTCACTCAAGTAGCCACAGACACCGGGAGAATCGAAATTCTTTTACCGGAGTATGGGGATTGTTTTGGTTTCCTGTCGCAAGATTCGACCGGGAAATTTGTGGTTGATCCCAGTCCCGAGAGAGCTCTCAAGCTTCGAAAGGTGCTTCATACGGACTCCACACACCAGCAGTTGAAGATTTACAGCTTGAAATTTGTCAGTGTGAGTAAGATTTTCTGCCCATTGGTGAGGTGTGTTCTTTTAAGCTTTCTTCTCCGTAACAATTGTAGCCTGCGGATCCTCAATTTCCATTCCTGGGATTGAAACTGGTCAAATTTCCAAGCGAGGATCCAGACGTTGTACCTCAATTAAACCCAGCTTCCGTGGCTTTCGGTGGTGGTTCTTATGTGCCGGCTTGCTGCAAGTCCTCACAGAGACATTTCCCCAGTGGCGATGGCGGTGGGTCGGGGACGATTCCTTTTGCGACGTGGGATTTTGTTCAGACAACTGAAAGTAAGAGACAACTTGGAATTGAGTGGATACCGTAATCTCAACCTCTGGACCTAGGTAAGCGTGGAGTATACTACATCAGAAAGGCGCAAGGACCGGATCAAAAGGCTCGAGTAGTTTCAGCTGTCTGGACTATTACTGGCCCGGTGAAGGATGTAGCAGAGCTTGGACTAACTTGGCCAAATGGGGACAAAAGTCACGCAGGCGGTGAGTCATGGCCTCCATTATACGCGAAGTTGGCTAAGTGATGGCAATTCTTAGCAATTTCCGAAATACGACTTGATGGTGAGTGCACTCGACTGGCACTGGAAGAGGTTCCTCAAAACGCTACTCTGTAATAGGTGTGATTCATAAGGACGAGGTCTCTGGTTTGCACGCTCACCCGTATAACTTTGTGCAAGGAGCATCAAATTGGTTACAGGAGCGCCATGTCGTTCGTATGGTCCTCTGGCTGGATCCGGCTGTGGCTGATCGACCCCTCGTCCCGTATCGCCTTTGCTTACAGGTGTTGGTATTCAGGCTTATTTCAGATCCTTCGATTCCAGCTTGATGCGAAATCCCGGCATCGCCCATTCAACCTGATCTAAATCAATCACAGCTGTTAAAATCGAGCTGCCGTCGCTGTGCCAGGCGGAAGAAATACCAAGTAGCCTGTACTGAATTAAAGAAAGAAAATGCACTTGATGGTTTTGTTACATTCGCCAGGTTTTCCGCAACTGAATCTGCCCGGCCCTGGAGGGCTCGATCAACTGACAGGTCCGGAAACCGTCGAAGGAGCTACCAACCCCCCAATGAGTCTCCAATCCACGCTCAACGAATACTCCCATTTTGTAGAGCTATGCGGAGCCACAGGTCTAGGACAGCTGAAGATGTGCTACTAAACGGAAGGGTGGGGACAAACACCTCAGGCTTCCGAGCGCCAGCAGAACCGCAACTGGCCAGGCGGATAGAAGGAGTTAATTCTCCACGTGAGCAGTAAGATTGTGTACCTTGTCCCTCGGTGGGAAGCCGTAAGCATAACTTCGACGCTGCTCCTCACGATCTCCTTGTCAAAATCGCCGAGCAAACCAACGGATGAATCATACTGAATGCATGCACACATATCGCTCTGAAGCGTTTTGTCTCTCGTCAACTCGATCCAGTAAACGCGGGTGGATGCTGAGTCCCCAGGAGGCGCGCTACCCAGTCCTCCATCCGATTCAAAGAGAGGGACGAGCTCCTCAGGAAGACATCGCCGCAGAGTAGGGTTTTTATGAGATTCAGCTATTGTTAGTCGAAACAGAGCGGAATTCTCACTTGAGAATAGGCCAATATCTAATATAAGAGATCTCTGCCCGTAAACCAGGCCATTACGTACCAATATAGTAAGTTATTATCCACGAGAGAAGGAAGTGATGGCACGTGGTAGCATTCCAGGCGCCGATCCATTGGGAGGGGCTAAGAAATTCCTTTTTGGGAAGGCAATGAAACGTGTTCGTAACGAGTCTCTGAGCGGGCCCACTGGCATTTAACAACCACTCTTTCAGTCCAGCCTATCCCAATGTCGTCGGCATACGGACCACTAGAAGCCTTGCTTACCTCCGATGACGTGTCTATCGGGGCGCCCACTTGTTCGTCCTTATGATTTCATGCTGTCGCGAACATCTTGTCTGATTCACTGTGGCTGAAAGCTGCCGCCACTCTTCTTAACCCTAATCCTACAGTATGGATATCATTTGCAGGTGGCTCCAACGAGTCCGTAGCGACGTTTATTCAATCCGTACAAAGGGTCGCCTTCCAACACAGTCGGATGAAAGATGACGAATGGGTGGCTGAGCTCGCCTCAACGTGCTTAACAGACAAAGCGCTTGTCTGGTACCTTGAGTTGGACAAAGGTACTCAGTCGAGTTGGGTGAAACTACGGGTCGCCTTGCTCCAGCAGTACTTAATTCAATTGCCCGCGGATGAACTGGAACCCGTCACCACAAAGGCCCCCGTGCAGCCAATAATGATATCTTCAGCAGTCAGGGATATTGGGAGAATTGAAGTCATTCGACCTGAGTTTGGGGACTGTTTAGGTTTCCTGTCGCAAAACCGGTCGGGGAAGTTTGTGGTTGACCCCCGTCCCGAGAGGGCTCTCACACTCCAAAAGGTGCTTCATACGGACTCCGACCAACAGGAGTCAAAGATTTACAGCCTGAGATGTGTCAACGTGGGTTATAATTTTCTATTTGTCAGAATGATGCGATCGTTGAGACGAGGCTTCTTCTCTATCCGCTATTCATAGGCTGTCAATCCCCAATATCCGTTCCTAGGGTTAAAACTAGTTAAATGTCAAGGAGAAGATCCAGATGTTTTACCTCAATTAGATTCAGGTCGCGTATGGTGGAACTATATTCCCTATGTGCCGTCATGCCGTCGTCTGGCACAGGGCTGGTACCAAAAACTGGTACAATATCTGAGCCTCGGTACGGTCGAGCAAACGACGACCGCGTATGCAACGTGGGAATTTGTTCAGACAACTGAAAGTAAGATATTAACTCCTTGTGACAGCATTGACATCCTAATCGCAACTTATGCATGTAGGTGAACCCGGACCATACTATATCCGGAAGGCGGTGGGCCCAAATCAAAAGGACCGAGTAGCTTCAGCCGTGTGGACTATTCCGACTCAGGTGAAGGATGTAGCAGGGCTCGGGCTGACTTGGCCCAGTGGAGATAACCGCAACGCAGATGGTGGGTTACGAGCTTTGTCAGCGCGAACTTTACCAATTGACGACGATTATCAGCAATATCCGAAATAAGACTCGATGGTGAGTACGTTGAGCTGTTGTTACAGGAGCTTTCTCAAAATGTTACTGCATATCAGCTGTTCTTCATAACGGGGGGGTTGGGGGCCTGCATGTCCATCCTTATGACTTCCTGACCAAGGCATCGTCCTATTTAGATGAGCGCCACGTTGTTCGTATACTCCTCTAAGTACAGATGCGGCTAACACTGACCAGCTCCACTACGCAGGTTTTGGTTTTCAAGCAAATTTCTAACCTACCCCTAAATCTCACTTGGACCGGATCCGGAGGTCCGACAATAACCCAACGCGACTAACTGCAACCTGGTCTTGATCGATCACGGACCATTCTCACTACTACAGTTCAAGGAGGTAGAACAATTAAGTGACGCGGGTCGGATTGAATGAAACGGGGTGTACTTGATGTTGTTGTATCATGTAGCTCCCATTTTAGCAGTGACTTAATCTCTGGGGCGCACCTCCTCCCCCCTATATACCAAAACCACCGCTGCATCCAAAGTTTTGTGAAATTTGTATAAGAAAACACGACTGTGCCTTCCCGAAATGCGCTCATGGCGTATCGTCGAGAAAGCTCCACAGGAAATCTCTAACGGCGACGCTTAAGCCGGCACCTATAATACTGTAGTGTTTCGTTAAAACAGGATGTCCCCTGTCCCGACCCCCCATCCGGTCCGGCAAATTTTCAAGTGTCCCCCCGGTCCCAAGCAATTCCGCTGGTCGGGACAGGTGTCCCCGCCGGTAAGAGATAGATTGCCAAACCCCGAATCTACTTCGAACAGGGCCCAAGTGCTCTTTTTCTGTGATTTTGTAGGGTTGACAGTTCTTTGCCGACTTTGGAATGACAACCCTGCTGCTGCTAATATTATAGTGCTCCTAAATGGCCCATAATCGATCTCGCAGCCTTTCCTGACCGCTCGGGTGTAAAAATGTCCCCCCGGTCCCAAGCTCCAGCGCCGTCCCAAAGACCTGCGCCGGTCTGGTTCCGCCGGTCGGAAATTTGTCCCGGTGTCCCCCATGCGCCTGTTTTAACGAAACACTACAGTATTAATCATTTCGAGATGTAAGACGCGAACATGAAGAGCTCCTCTTCCAGTCGAAAGCTGGATGTGCGGAATGTATAGGGAAAATACTGGGAAAGCAGACCCTCCTAGAAAGTCAAAACGTCCGAAAGTCGGAGTGCTTCATCGTGTGCGGTACCAGATCCGTAAAGAAGGGAGAGAGACTGTGTTGAAGGGCCGTATCAAACAACATTCGTAGTGGATCATGAGATGGTGCCGCGTGCTGGAGGCCAGAGCTAGCCGCTCAGAATGAGGTCCAGGATGTTCCCTTTTAAGCGAATAGTTGAAATCGGAGATAGGTGACGACATCCGAACTACCCGAGACTGCTTTCATTCACCCCCCGCATTTCGACTTACTCTCACCGCCCAAGATGTCCTTGCAACAGGAATCATCGCCTCCACCACTCGTATTGGATCAGGATTCTGCCGGGGCATCTATGGGTTCGTGATTGATCACACCCTTCCACACAAAGGTGTGCTAACAACCCCTCGGTGACCAGCAATAGCTGCGGCTGTGGCTCCTCAAGTCAACCCTGTGCCATGGATATCCTTTTCAGGTCGTCCGAAGGAATCTGCGGCATCGCTTATTCAATCCATGCAACGGGTCGCTTTCCTGCAAAATCGAATCGAAGATGACAAGTGGATAGCGCAGTACGCGTCCACGTGTTTTACGGACTCGGCTCTGGTGTGGTACTTGGGACTCGAAAAGGACACTCGATCGAGCTGGGAGAAATTGCGGCTCGCTTTGGTTCAGCGGTACCCGGTTCAGGCGACGAAACCGACGCCAGCTTTCGCCACGGCTTCGACTGCACTACCCGATCCCGTAATTCCGGACACGGGCCGAATCGAGGTCGTCCAAGCCGAGTTCGGGGACGTATTCGGCTTCCTCTCTCAAAGCGAGGACTCTTGGGAAGACTTTGTGATCGACCCGAATCCCGAGAAGGCTCTGACACTCCAAATGGTGCTGCACCCCGACTCCCAACAACAATCCCAGAAGATTTACAGTCTAAAGATGACTAATGTGATTAATCTTTCCTTTGGATTTTGAGGAGGAAACGAGTGATATTCACACCTTTTCTCCTCCCCCCTCTTTACCGTTGCTATAGCCTGCCGATCCAAAATTTCCCTTCTTGGGCTTGCGATTGGTCAAGTTCCGGGGAGAGGATCCAGATGTTGTACCCCCGACAGAATCCAAAGACGTCGCCTGGAATGCGATTAAGAATGTAGCTGATTGCTGCAAACCTTCAGAGAAAGGTCTCGGCAGTGTGACGGTGGGTCAAGACTGGAGAAGTCGGGGAGAGGAGAACGCGACCGCATATGCAACGTGGGAGTTCATTGCTAGTACCGAAAGTAAGACAAAACCTCACGATTTGGAAGAGTATCTCAGTTGAGAAAGATTCCGCCAGGTCGGTCCGGACCATACTATGTGAGGAAGGCCGAGGCCTCAGGTCCGGCTCGAAAGGCTCGCGTGGTGTCGGCGGTGTGGACCATTCTGAACCCCCTGACCGATGCGACCGAACTTGGATTGACCTGGCCCGGAGGATATGGTCGCCGGGGAAGTGGTGAGCGATGGCTGGATCTAATTGCGGGCAACTGGGGTCAGTTCCTAATGGGCAGCTTTCAGCAATTCCTGAAATAGCTCTAGACCGTAAGTGTGCTCAGCATGTCTATCGAGAATAGTGTCTTGATTCGAAGGATGACTTCCCACCCCAGCCGTTATTCATAAAGGCGAAATCACGCATTTGCATGCCCATGCCTACGATTTCCCAAATAAGGCTGGGTTTTACTTGGATGAGAGACTCGTCGTTCGTAAACCCACTTTCCAGTGCCATCGGAGCTAGCTGACAGTTGTATCGGGCGCTATTTGTTGCGGCAGGTCTTCCTGTTCAAACCGATCCCAAACCCCTAGAATCGTCCGTGACCCAAGGTCGGAGAGGCATTTGGGTAGTATACCCCTTCCAGCGTGGCTTTTTGGGAACAGCGAGAATGATGTCATGACGAGGGACCGGGAGGTTTGAACTAAGTTTCAGGGCGTGGAACTAGTTGTGCAAAATGAGAATATTTGAAGGAAATATGGAGTGGGGTTATATTTCTGGCTTTTATACCGTCGTTATTTCGAGGGGGTGAAGGCGACCAGAGAGCTCCGCCGTGATGGACAGCACAATGGCCTGAGTGGTCCGGAACGTACCGGAAGTGCAAAGCCCACCCTAAAATGGTCAAATGATTCGAAAGACAGAAGAAAAAAGGGTCTAAAAGGGTCTGGCTAAAGAGAAGGCTCAGGGTGACAACACATTTAAATGGGAAGAAGTGTTCGAAATCGGGAAGGGAAGGGTTCACCAGGACAATTAATTGGGTCGACTTTTTTTCAACAAAATTCCTCTGCATACAAAGCCAAATCGTGTGAATGGACCGGTAGGTGCAAATGCAAATGTGAGGCTTGAGAGTCGTTTGAGGGGGATGGCTGAGCTTTAGGCCGAGGCATGATTGAATAACCAAGAAACCGGAGCGTAGGGAGCGGAAAAGGGCTGAGTTGGGTCATCAGCGTACCCCTCAGGGCAACCTTTGATCACCTCGGTATCGGTCTGCTTCCCTTTCCATGCCGGGGAAGGGTCCCTCGAGAGCTAGAGTCGAACGTGAACCAGTGCTCCGTCAGCTGGAAAAGTCAAACATGAGCCTGAAGGTGGGAAATCATGTGATTGGTCCGACTTGCTCGAAACGCTCACCCTTCCCATCAAAACGATTTCGCAATTTTCCTGGGCGGACGATTACATAACGACGCCACAGAACTCCTCTCGGAACGGATAATTATATAATAGCTCCACGGGGTGGGAATTCCGGAACGTGAAACATCACCTTCAACGGAGATAAAGCCAGTTCCCAGTTCCAACCTTCACCGCGCCGAATCTTCGTCGACTCGGCCTTCAACGTACGTCGCATCTCTTAGTTTATTCACCTCTCCACGCCTCCTCTTTTTACGTCCCGTCGCCGCGCGCGTCTTCTCTTCGCGCCTATCTGCACGAACCGCCTTATGACTGATGCCCTCTGCTAGCCACCATGTCTTCACCCGATTTCGGCTTTCTCGCCAAGGAAGATCTGCCCTCTCGCGAGGCCATCGTGGCTATGTGCCAAGAAGCTGGCTACGAACGCACCGGAATTCCCCTCCGCTACCAGCCTTCCGGGCCCGTCGAGGCCTGGATCAAGTACGGTCCGAACGTGACTGTGGACGAGGCCTTGACGCAAGACTGGGTTGCGAAGGCCCTCGAAGCAAACCCAGAGGCCAGCATGCGGGCCCCGAGGGTCCACATGGCTTTCTCGGTCGACACCCCGGACTGCAGCATCGGGTACATCGTGATGGAATACATCGACGCTCTGGATTGCGACGAGAGTGATTTTCTGCTGGTGGCCACGGCTGTGCAGACGCTGATCGGTCTCCAAGGTCCAAATCTTGCGCCGGGACCCATCGGCGGGGGACCGATAATGCACACCTTCTTCGTCGAATGGACGTCCTCCGTCACTTACAAGACGGTCGAGGAGCTGGAGGAGCACATCAATGGCGTAAGTTAAGCACTGGTTTTTCCAGTACGCCTAGACGACTTACGGACATAGTAGATTCTCGCCTTTATGGGTGATATTAGGCGGGTTAACCTAGTAGCCGACGCGCACGAAGTCCTCCGCCTTTGCCCCTGCGATGTCACCCCGGGAAATTTCAAAAAGAGAGAGGATGGTCAGGTAGTAGCACTCGACTTTAACGCTACGTGCTTCTTGCCTCCCTCCTTTTTCGCTGTCGCGATGAAGAAGTGGGTGAGCAACTTCACTCGAAAGGTCGCCGAGCACGTGAGCTATCCGCTATCGAGCGATGTCTCGGCAATGTTGGCCGCCTCTGGCTTCCTGGTTCCTTTTGGAAGCAATGAAATAGGTCAGCCTGGCTGCTTTTGTTACACCTACGTGGACTGACTCCACGACTGGACAGCACTCCCGAGAAGTTTGCGCCGGCGCCGGAGAGTCTGACGCCTTGCCGTCTATTGCACCCCCAGCCTAGGTGCGCATCTCCTGATAAGCCTTGCCGTTCCACAAAGCTCTTGTTGATATATCTTTTTGTGCAGATTTCCTCTCGCTGTGACTGTTACTCTTGAAGAGCCACCGCGGCTGCTATATATCATCGCTTGATTTTTAGTTGCGCAACGATGGGTCGTGATACTCCTTTCCCCCGCGCAGAGCTTGCTAGTTTAAGGGATGGATTCTCTTATCTTTTCCCGCTAAGAGTTATTTCAACTGAATGGCATTTGAGACATGTCTCTCTTTTTTTGTCAGCGGAACAACTAACCGGCTCAGAGCTTGACGAAGTCTCACAAGCACGGTTTGCCTTACAACAGGTTGTTACGATTCGGTGTCTGAACAGGAGAAAATGATGCCGCGAACCAACCCCCACGTATCGCACTGATAGTGCGGCCTCGTATAATGTACTGTCCGGAAAGTGCCGGAAGAGAAAACCCCGCGCTAGAACGGCTAAAGGGTCCAAAGGCCAGAGTGGGAAAAGGTCTAAACGGGTCACGCTAAAAGAAGGGGTCAGGGTGTTACCCTATTTGAATTGAAAGAAGTGGGAGGGTTCATGGGAAACAAATGAGATCGACTTTATTCAAAACAAATGTCCTTTGCACACAAAAATTGAAAGCATATGAAAGTGGGTTATCAAACCGGCCCGTGCATTGGAGTACACATGCGAGGGTGTATTGTCGGAGGCGTTGCGACGTCGGACAACAACTTTGTCGCGGGATACCTTTTTACGGGAGGACTGGGCCCTAGGGATGCGGCACCGGAGTCTAGAGAGTGGAAAAAGGGTTGGGTTGGGTGATCCGCGGGCAGGGCGCATCTCTTCTTCAAATGTGTCTTGGGATGACGGCGACTGCTTTTGATGAAATCCTGCACCTGCGAACAGAAGAGTAAACTAGCTTGTATGGTGAACGCAGGGAGAACAGGTCAGCGGGAGAAGCGCCAGGGCCTAGCTACGGGCGTCTCTCGCATCATTGCATGTAGATCATTCCGGTATTGGTTTTCCGCACTAGAGTGAATGACCGCTGCGTGTAGCTTTGGAAAAGCGCTATCTGGATCCTGCGGTGGCGGTTTGGGATAATATAACGTGCCTGTAAACTCTTATAACCGGCAACGTACCAGCTGCTGCGGTATCCGGGCCGGAATTAATAGAGAGTCCTGAATTATGTATAGTTATTCTTGTGTTCAATACAATCCGCGAATGAAATTAAGTGACCTCGGAGACAAAGTGCGAGGAAAGACGGCGAGGTCAGTTGTGTCGAAATTAGCGGTTGGACTTCAGTGGAGAAATCACTAGGTGACGGATAGGTGCCTAACAATCAAGCTTAAATCGTACGACTCGAAGGCCGAGATTGTGTAGAAATATGGAATATTCAATCATGTGGCACCCGCGACGATATTTTCTGCTGGACAAGAGGAGCCACTGGTCAGCTGAGGTGGCAGTTGCCTTTCTAAGAGGAATTGGAGCTAAGATACGAGTATCCCGAACCACCACTCAGATTCCCGCTGCATTCACCAGGCAATATCTCAACTTTTGCCTCAACGTCCAAGATGTCCTCGAACCAGGCGCAACTGCTACTTGTGTCCGATAGGACTTCGCTCAGCATGCCAATCGGTTCGTTTCCTCATCGCACATTTCTTACACATTGGATCTGATATGTGTATTTGTGGAAATCGAAATAGCTGCAGCGGCTCCCCCTCAACCTGATCCTCCGTGGACATCATTTTCAGGTGCTCCCACTGAATCTGCAGCATCGTTCGTTCAATCCATGCAGCGGATCGCCTTCACGCAAAATCGAATGGACGATGACAA
>WSTY01000838.1:0-14143 GCA_019633465.1 Tulasnella sp. 417 | reverse complement strand
CTTTCTCTAGACCCTCGATCGCGATTCTGACCGCGAACTGCTTCTGCCCACAGTCGACCTCCTCCATCACAATGTCCTCCTGAAGCAGATCCTCTAGTCATGCAGGGCGTCGAATTGATCTGGGTCGGTTCGGTGCTGGCAGCCCTGGAGGCCAACCAACACCAGGCGACCCAGTTCGATGAGATGTCCTCGTTCGAGGTCCAGGCACCCGTAACTCCCGCCTTCCCTCCACCCACGTACCTCGGCGGGCCTCTCACGAACGCGTCCCCAGCTGTCGCGACACCCGGAGATGAGACTATGGACAAACCAATGGACGAGGATGTTGAACAGCAGACTTCGTCTCATCCCATCTCTCCCGCGCCCACTCCAATGGAATTAGAGGCGGAGACCGCTCCCACAAACGCGACACTAGTCTCTCCATCATCACAAAGACCGTTTGAGTGTTCGATCGCCCCAGGCCGTGTCGCCTCAAGCCCTCCGGGCGAAGACATCGACATGAAAGCTCAAGACGACTGCCCGTCTCAGTCCGTGTTCGTTCTTCTGATACCTCTTGTCCAAGTGCTGACTGGGATTTCGTTTCTTAGGCCCATGCCTATTCCCTTCGTGCAGTCTACCGAACCCTCTTCTGCTCTCAATGTTGACGAGAGCTCTGAGAGGTATACCAGTCAAAGCTCAGCCCCAACACCCGCGTCAGCCGCTCCCATTGACATAGAACCCCAGGATGGAGCATTCGCTCAACCACTCTGGACGTCTCGCCCCGACACCGCGCCGGAGTCTCGCCAACCCACCCAGGTCGCCCATCCCGACGAAGTTCATGCCACCCAGCGCCAGCTCGCGCTTCCCCAATCACATGGATTTGTTCTTACCTCGACCGAAACTTCGACTTCGCTCCATTCTCCACCAGCAGTTACTCCGTCATCAACGCCGACTCACTCGACGGCTGGACCGTCGACGCCGACAGAGTCATCGCAAAGCAGCTTTACTCTGGGGCAGGGTCAACCTACCCAAACGCATGCCACTCGCCTCCACCAGGCTCTAGGCAAATGGGGACCTTCGAAGCCCGCTTCGAAGGTTTCCCAGCCATCAGTCGGCGACGGAGCCTCTGAGAAAAGCTGAAGCCGAAGCCTTGGTCGCCAAGTATAAGGCCGTTGCTCATCCTCCCGTCCAGACGACTTCAACGCCGGGACCTCTTCATAGTCCATCCGAGCCAAAGCAAACCAAGGGCAGTGCCGCTAGGTCGCTTATGGACGACATCATGGCCGGATTCCGGGGAGTAACGAAGCCGAAGTCATCTCAGCAACAGGCTCCCGCTGTCGCCCAACATCCGACCCAGCCAAACCCTGCTCCTACCAACCTCCTTCGCCTTTCTCTCGTCGCCCAACACTCCCGTCCTCTTGTCGCAGGTCGACAAACCGGTCCAGGATTCATTCCACCTCAACACATCGGAATCGGCCCCGAAGCTGCAGCACCTGGGGGATCTGTGATCCCATCGAGAAGTGCGCCTTCAACCGTTCCGATGGCGAGTGAGGTCAATGAACCATCGGGCCGCAACACCGTTAGCGCTGGATCCCCATCGGAGGCTGTGCCTCCCATGCCGGCCCACCAACGGTCAAATGTTGCGATGGACGGCGTGCAAGGTGGAGGAAGGATTGTCAAGGGATCGAAAAGGGTGGCTCGAGTGGCGGCTGCGACAGGTTCAACCTGGCAAACCATCCAGCAAAAGGCGCGCGAAACCCAAGCCGCGTTGGATCTAGAGCACTCCATTGCAGCCGCGGCGCCGACCTCAACGAGCTCTCTCAAAGCATTCGAGGAGTACGTTCGATCATCTGCCTGGCATAAGGCGCAACCTCCCCCTCCCCCAGAAGCAATGCCTTATATCGGCATTGGAGGAAAGCCTTGTCGAGGTGCTCCGGAGGGTTCTAGCCGCAGTGGCTGAAAGGCGACAGGGGTCGACATTGGGTGCTCTATATTTACTTCTTTAGAGATTCCTTCGAGTTTGGCTTCTTGTTTGTCTTTCATTTGTTCTCTCCGTCCTCTGTCTGTAGTTGTTCCAAAGACTTCTCCATTCCAGTTGTTCCGGACTCCCCGAGTGTTTCGCGTGGTCGTGCCAGTAATTCCAGTTCCTCTGAGGTCCCAGGCAACAAACATGAATATACACCAGCAGTAAACTGGAACTGTCTTGACAAACGTGAGAGACAACGTGAATTTAACCATACTCAATACTGCAGAGTAATTCTTCAAGACCAGCAAGTCTAATTCTACTCTCCGAGCCTAATAAGCCGATTCGGTCATTTTTGACGAACTCGAGGATAGAAAAGAACAATGCATGAATTAAGGAAGAATAGCGGAACGTGAGTGGACTGTAATGTTACAAATGCTTGGGAAACAGTATTAGTTTACAGCAGAAGAAACCGATAAATGTAGCAAACGCTTTAGTGGGTAGGGGTCTTCCCATCTTTTTCCTCGTCTGCGACTTTCTTCTGCTCCTCCAGACCCCAGTTTTCATCCGTCACCTCATGCATCTCCAGCTGCTTCATCCCCAACACCGTGAAGAATCCAACCACGCTGACGGCAGCCATGGCGATCCACACGGTCCTCAGACTTCCAGCGAAAGCGTCCCGGACTTGCCCCTTCAACGGCTCCGCAAGGCCTCCGATCCTCGGAATCGCCGCATAGGTGATCTCGACGCCTTCTCCAGGGAACATATCCAAAAACGCTTGGGGTAGCTTCTTCTTCAACTCGTTTTGGAGGATGGTCCCGCCGAGGGTGACTCCCCAGGTCTGAGAGTAGGATCGGACGCGGACGAAGACGAAGAGGGCCAAAGCGTGCGCGGACTCGGTGATGTTGACTGAAGCGAGGACGGGGAACTGGGGTGCTCCGTACAGGATGCCGAAACTGATGCCTTCGATGATTTGATATCCGACCCAGGCGCCGACGGGGGAGTTGACTTTGAGGGTGCTGAGAAGCCCGACGCTGATGGCAGTCAGGACCCAACCAAGGTAGTTTTGAGGCAGGTACAATTTGAAGAGGGTGACGGTGACACCATGGGCTAATAAGAAGGGCGCCAGTTAGTACTCAGTTATGCAGACCTCAGGAATGAGCAAAAAAAGCTTACCGATTGCGCTTGGTGGAATGGTGAACGAGTTACCGAAGATGCTAACTCCGGAGCGAACTGGACTTTGCAACAACGATGTTTGGAAGTACACGGGCAGGTAGTCTGGAAGTCCAATAGTCATGCCGTTAGTACCATCGTGGCTTTCAAACAACAAATACTGGACTCACAGATGACGGCTGTCGAAACAATGCTGTGCAAAAACACTCCGACGTAGCCGGAGAGCGCGGTTCGGTTGTTGACGAGTTCCCATGGAACAACGGGCTCGATGGCAAACTTGGCTTCGTATACGAGCCCCTCTGAAAAAGGTATGCCGTTCACGCCACCAGCAGCCACGAAGAATGCGGCCGTCAACAGCAAGCCGGGGATGAGAGGTACAAGGACTTGATATGAGGACCAGGGGTACTTGACACCGGCCTAGGTGAGCGCAACGACGGTGAGGGTGGTCGCAAGGATGATGAGGCCGTTACCGATCCAGTCCATCCTCCTCACCTTGGTTCGGAAGTCATCCTGGGGGGTTTTGAGGCGGAGGAAGAACCAGACGAAGACGATGGCGATGGCGGTCAGAAGGATTTTCGTGTAGAATAACCAGCGCCAATTGGTTTGAGAGAAGGCACCACCGATTGAGGGACCAATAGCAGCGGCGATGGCCCAAACGGAACCGATGAGACCCAGGTAGACTCCACGCTCCGAGAGTGGGACGAGGTCGGCGACTATGATTCTGTCAAAGAGAGAATTCCTCCTCCACCAACGCCTTGGATAGCTATGAAGGGCGGAAAAGAGTTCAGCTCGGGCTATCGAATGCACTCGAGAGCTAGAGTCGCACCCACCTCTGCCTGCGATCAACATGTTCATGTTCGTCGCACCACCTCCCAGACCTGAGCCCAACGCGAAGAGGATCAGAGAGCCGAGGACGACTGGCCGACGACCGAAGATTTGCGCTAGACCACCGGTGAGGGGGAGGATGGCGGTGCTTCCGAGAGCGAATGCCGATCCGACCGACGCGAACTCTGTTCCCTGAAGGTCCTGCACGATCGTTGGAAGTGCTGTCGAGACGCTTGTCTGCACGAAAGACCACCTATTAGTCATAGAATCTTCGAGTCCTTTACACAAAGATACTTGCGAAATCAAGTGCGCTGAGGAAGGTGGATACCATCAAGGCAGCGAAGATCATCCAGAACGGAAGCCGCCAAACTGAGGCTGCTTGTCGGCTTCAGCTGTTGCTGGAACTCGTTCGGACTCGATTGGAGGATCACCATGAAGGGTCGGTTCGGTAGCGGGTGTGAGGGTCCCCGATGCTGGAATGTCTTTGATGCTTTGTGCTTCGCTTGGGGTGGAGAGGGTGGCCATCGCAGCTGAGTGTCGGTGGGGGAACGGAGTCGGTTTGATTATGTTACTGTGCTGCTGATGAGCTGAGAGACTTGCATGCCGACGGTAGCCTCCTATAGCATGTGTACGTGTCCGAGATGCAAGTGAGTTCATTGTGTCAGTCGGTGCTGACCGTCGGTGGCGCCTAACGCTGACACAGCTTGCGACCCTGGTGCATCAGCTCGACGGCTTTGCGCCGAGAGTATTTTGCTTCGAAAGGTGTGCCTTGAGGTTAATCTTCATGTGGTCGTGAGAGAGAGCCTGACTGGCGCTCGGGGAGCTGCCTATCGTATTCGGGGATGCCCCGAGATTGGTCAGGCCGAATCTAAACTTTGATTGGATGAGAGCTCACCAGAGCAAAAATGCCGTGAAGCACCTATCTGGAACTAGTCAGTTTTGCTAGCTGTCTACGGTACTCTCGATGCGACTTCGAGGTGAGTAGTCGCATATGGTGCTGGCAGGCGTACGGAGGCGTTGGCGGCGGCTGGTGGGCGAGGTTGGAGAGCCGGACATAAATCAACGACAGATTTCCCCCTCATCCTCGTTTGAATGTTGTGCTGTAGACTAGAGCTGAGCGTGTTGATCATTGTCTAAGTGTTGGTTGGCTCTCCCGGCGGCATCGAAACGGAAGGGGACCAAGCAAACGCGCTGATGCATACGTAAGCCGCCCGAACGGATCACATTCGGCCTCACTCCGAAAATTCCTCACCCCCGAGAGAACGACCGCAACTATGCCGACCCCACCACTCCAGTGTACCTGAGCTGGGGAGTCGCCGATGATGGGAGCTTCCGCAGGATCGCAGCGCCTTGTTCTCGGTGGCGCCGCCGGCGCAGCGGGGGCTCTCAGCAGTATTTTAACGGAGGGGCCGCCAACCGGTTGGCAGATCATCACCAAGTTTTCAGCAACTATTCAACTCCAGGACTCACCCTCGCAAATACCTTCTCTGAACACACACAGTCTCAGTCACACATACATCTTATATAACATACGCACTCAATCATGAAGGTCCTCGCAATCGGTGCTTCCCGCAACATCGGCTACTTCGCTGCTCTTAACCTCCTCAGGGCTGGCAATACTATCATCTTCCAACTTCGCAACATCTCGGCTTTCGACCAAGATGCTGATATGGAACCGTTTGTGGAGTCGGGTCATGCAAGGCTGGTCAAGGGAGACGCTCTTGTCGAAGATGACGTGCGGGCTGCGTGGACTGACGCGAATGCGGACGGCGTTCCTGTCGACGTTGTTCTGCTCAGTGTTGGTACGCATTCTTATGTTAGGACTTTTCGTCACCTAACTGTTGCATCTTTCATACCTTACAGGTGGAACCCCCAAATTCACCCTCTCGAAGGGTTTCGTCATCAACCCTCCAAACCTCTGTACGACCTCACTCCTCAACCTGCTTTCGGTCATCCCACACGACCTCCCAACGCAACCAAAAATCGTCGCAGTAACTTCCAACGGCGTGACGGCCGACTCTCACAAGAGCATTCCATTCCTCGCCAAGGGCTTCTACTCGCTCATTTCGGTCCCCCACGCAGACAAACTAGGAATGGAGAAGGTCATTCACTGGTCCGCTGGGTGGTCCGAGGACTCGTGGAAAGATGGTGACCCAGAGGCACATATCCTTCCACGGGGGTGGGAAGCGAGGCTGGGTGGTAGAGGTGGATGGCTCAAGTCTATCGTCGTTGTTCGGCCGGCTATCCTCACAGACGGGGAAGAAGCTGCGAAGTACAAGGCTGGGGAGGATCTTTCCGGTCTCTGGACTGTGAGCCGGAAGGATGTGGCTCACTTCATCTCGAATGATGTCCTGAGGAACTGGTCCAAGTGGGAGGGAAAGGCGGTTTCGGTTGGATACTGATTTTCAGACTGGTCGAAGGACAAGTAGTTTAGATCGACATAGTAGTTAATGCATTTTAAGGGAAATCTATTTTTATTACTCCCTTTGTAATTGATCGTCGGGTTTTTGGACTGCATATCCTCCCGAGCTTTGAATGTCGTGCTGCAAATAGACGAAGTCATCGGATCCCCAACGCTGGCCCACGACAAGGAATTTCCTAGCACACTACAGAAATGAGAAAGTAGGCTTGTGTATAAAACATGATAATATGATGACCGAATACTACTACAAACCGATATGCACGGCAGAACGTTTATCTGTGGACAATGCCGTGCAGACTCTACATCCACAGCAGCCCAACTATTCTCGAGCAGCAAGCACAGGGGAGGCCGGTATATAAGCATAGCCGGCGACTGTGCTTTCACGGAGATTCCAGAAAGGATGGGGGAAGGTTATCTTAGGCGGCGGAAGGCCGACCAGGTTCTCCAACTCGAACGCTTTCAACGTGTTGCCATGCGGTGGATATGCGGGGCGTTCCGCACTACACCATTAACCGCTCTATACATAGAGACGGCCATCTGGCCCTCGCTAAATGCATGAAACAGATAAGTGCTCATTTCGCATCGCGTTTAAACCGAATGGACCCGAGGCACCCCATTAGACAGCGCCTCCCCCCAAGCTGGAGAAAAGACGAACGGTCAACCGATCCCAATAGAGTGGCGTCGCCCCTGACGCAATGGCCTTCCACAGGATCCGCTCACACGTCTCTGGGCCCTGGCAGGTCTAGGCGACCCTGACGGTGAACGCATCTAACCCCCTTCGGTGAATCACCGTGACACCGCTCGCTCCTCGACCCCGACCTCCAAGACTGAGTGAAGATCCGCCACGCGAAGTCGGGCCAAACCAAAGCCATGGCTGCCAGACGACAACGCAAAGGGTCCGAAAACTGCACACCGATCCAACCCACGCCCTCATCTACACCGACGGCTCTCTCCGAGCCGTCCACGGGACAGCCACTGCCGGAGCAGGAGCTACGATATACTGTCACGGTGATGTACTCAAGGAGCGGTCGATAGGCTTGGGACCCCAAACGGAGGTGTACGATGCCGAGCTCTATAGGCTTCGGCTAGGCGCCGCCGTTGCCGAACTAGCCCAAGACACCACTCATGACGATTACGATCCGACACCTACACTTCTTCGCTGACAACGACGCTGTTGTAGGCCGCGTCACTGAACAATGATGCAAGAAAGGCCAAAGCCATGCTGAGACCTTTTGGAGATCTATGATCACCTTCCGGGACGCCGACTCGTCCCATACCATCGAAATCTCATGGGTGCCTGGCCACCAAGATGTCGACGGAAACGAGAGGGTGGATGCTGCAGCGAAGCGAGGCACGGAGTTGAACCGACCTCAATTCCATGCACCATTGCGCATAGCCACCGCAAGGTCGACGAACAAATCCGTCAAGAAATTCTCGAAGAATGGAACGCCCTTCCGCGCACGGGGGGTTACCAGTATGCAAAGCGACTTCCCCCACGCCCCTATCCCTACCCGCACTTCGATGCACTCCCCGGAGAATATATTCGGTCCTCACACAAGTCAGAACCGGTAACTGTTTCTCCGGAGAGTACTACACTCGCCGGGTTCCCTCCGAAAGCGTTCCTGCGCTTGCGGACACCACCTAGAGACACATGAACACGTGTTTACAGACTGTCCTAAGTCCAGCAGGGAACGGTGGACCCTTCGACGGGCCTCTCCAACTCTATTTATGACGGAACTCCTCGGCACCCAAAAGGGAATCGAGGCGATTGCAAAATTCATCAGAGCAACGGGAACGTTCACGAAGTCGGGAAGAGAAGCCTGGAGGCAAGCACTTGCTGAGGATACAGTCGATGCGGCCACGCGATCCCTACGGACGGTCACGGTCACAGTCCATCCGTAAAACACTACTACCTACCCCCCCCCTACTTTATTACCATTTCTTTCTTTCTTCGTTTACAACCAAACTGTTATCACACTTCCGCCATCTTTGCCGATATCGGACCTAGATATACTTCCTTTCTATCCTGAGGTTGCCCCCTCTTGTTCTTGTTGTCTCACCACCAACTTGTACCCTCCTTTCCCCTCTTCTGCTGGCATCTAGTTACTAGTTGTCAGTGGGGTATCCGGGGTGTTGGCTCCTGCGTACCTTGGCGTCTTTCGGCAGTCTGCTCGCGCGTAATAAACTTAGATTCTCTCCCTTGTGGAGCCAAAAATGTGTTTGGACGTGTGGTTGCGAACACGCGTTTTTGCAAAAACGGCGTTTTCGTCGCGTTTCGTCATCGTTTTTACCCCGCGTTTTCGCTTCGTTTTCGTCATCGTTTTTACCCCTGCGTTTTACGTCGTTTTCGCTTCGTTTTCGTCAGCGTGAACCCCTCTAATGCGTTTGGACCCGTGGGTGCGAAAACGCCGTTTATGGCAAAACGGCGTTTTCGTCGCGTTTCGTCGTCTTTTTACCCCGCTTTTTTACATCGTTTTCTCTTCGCTTTCGTCAGCGTGAACCCCCCTAATACCGGTTAGGTTAAATCTGGCTCTCTATTCTATTAATCTTGACAGTCTTCGGACCAGCTTATCATACTTAGTGAGCCTCACCAACTTTACTCCACACACACCCAGTGCTTCAACTGACACGCAGGCATGTACCTTTCAAATGCGGCACACACACACACACACACACACACACCCCTGTGAGCACGACACACACGAACAAAATTTAGCTACACATGTTTATAAGTGTTAGGTGCACTCATGCTTCCTTGAGTTTCTATCATAGTATATATTAGACTATTAGAGATTACTAGAAAACTTTTCTCAAACTATGTTTGCACTGAAGGACTTGTTTACTCTTGTTGGTTGTTATTTGCAAAAGTCTCTTGTCCAGTACTTGCACCATGCCCGATCCACTCCCGCTTAGAACATGAGGATGCAGAAGGCATCCATCAATATTCCTCCTCCACTGCCATCGCATAGCAACCGAAGCCCGCTGGTCACATCGCCTCGCGACGGTGCCGACCTCGCGGCAGCACTACGTCTTAAAAACGCAGACTTCTCCGTCAACAACAGCACCAAACCACTTCCCTACCCTCGCCCAACCTGAGAGATGAGTCAACACGCAGAAGGCTCAGCTGAAGGTCCTTTAGAGGTCCGGAGTTCGCATCTTGGGATAGTGCTCGTCGCATATACTTACCAACAGCTGGAATCTCCCAGGCTTTGCGCCAGCGCATAACTCCATTTCGCATCGACCCTAACGACCTCTCCTACATCAACCAAGGCAAGGTTATTGCAAGCGGTGGCTTCGGCGAAGTGAAGAAGGCGGTATACACCAGTCGAACACGTCCTCGGTTCCCTCTCGTGTTACCTCGAGCGTCAAATCCCAAGGCTCGTGGGATAACGGTCGCCGTCAAGACGCTGACAACACGTGCAGAAGTTAATCCCGAACGTCTTGAAACGGTGAGCATCCGAGTATTTGAACTTAAGGGGTGATACCCCGATTGATGTACGCATTATCTTAGCGATTTATCAGGGAAGCATATATTTGGTCACAACTCAAGAATGATCATATAATCGACTTTCTTGGATATTACTTTTCGAGCTCTGAAGGGAAAACAAGGGCACTACTTGTTTGTCCGTGGATGGAAAACGGGGAAAGCGTGACCTATGTCAAGCAGCAACGCCTCCGCGTCCCAGAACGGTTACAATTAGTGAGCGAATGACCTACCACAAAGCGCTCAAAATTAACATTTGTGGTTAATGATAGCTTTTAGAAGCCGCTAAAGGCCTTCAGTATCTGCATTCCCGCGTCCCGCCCATTTGCCACGGCGACATTAAAGGCGTAAGCACGGATAGGCTTAAACGCGGCGCTCACAGTCTCACAGCAGTCTCCATCTAGTCCAATGTATTAATTAAGAACGATGGTAAGGCCGCCATCTGCGATTTCGGCCTGGCCCAAGCGCTCGATGAGGAGTTCGAACGCCTCGCTAGTCAGACCATTCACCGGGGTACCGTTCGCTGGACAAGTCCTGAACGCCTTGACGACGACGGTCGGCTTGCGCCATCGAGCGATGTATGGTCGTGGGCTTGGCTGATTTGGGAGGTCCGTAAAGTATGAGCATATGGAAAGCGGAAGAAAAGACTAATCCTTCAATGCAGTTTATGACCGAGAAGATACCTTTCCACCTCGTCAGCAACCTATCAGCCGTGATGTTTCACATCATTAACCTCAAATTCCCTGTTTTCGAACAAGACGCTGCCATTTCGGGAGTCCCGAGGCTGTCGAAACTAATGCAGCTATGCTGGCAGAAAGAGCCGGAATCGAGACTGCGCATGGATGCCTGCATCGAACATTTGGAAGAGATCGTTAGTGCGGTACTCTCTTTGAAAGTGATCTCCTTGCTAATACCATCCGCAATCAGCTCCAAGGTTTTGAAACACACGAGGCGACAGGAGACAATCAGCGTATGTTAGTCGGGACCTCGACCTTTTTCCAGTCAAGCGCGACCCCAACCTACCCGCCTCGGCCTCTCCCTGCGAGTGACTTTGCCCCTGTAAGTCCATATATTTGTTAAAAATGCAAAAGATTGACGTATCGCCGGCTTTATCCCATACAGTCCAGCTTTAAGTTCAAAGAACAATTCCCCACAGTTGACATTCCACCGTCGAGGCAAGGGTCCGGGGAATCACATCCTACGATTACTATCATTCCAGGATCTCCGTCAGGAACTCCGGTTCCCCCCGCGGGTGCCACCAAAGATCGCCCACCACGGCAAGCCACACCTCGTGAAGAGCATCCTACTCTCCCGGGACAAGACGGCGAATCGCACTTTCTCGTCGGGGCCTCAAGCTTTTTCCAGTTCAGCGCCTGGCCAGCCAGTGAACCCGCCTCCGGTTGTGGTCGCCCCTGCAGATATTCCCCAGCCTGAGCCCATCATCCTCTCCTCTAGCGTACCCGGCGTCACCACTGGCCAGCCCGAGATCGAGCCTCCGGCTGTGGCCTCCCCACCGCCCGACATCCTCGTACCCCACGTCAGGAGGCGGGTTGGGCGGTTTTCCAGGTCGCCCACCCCTGAATCGCCATCTTTATCACGTCAGCCTCAGGTCACCGTCCTCTCCTCTGGCATACCCTCCCTTACCACCACTGACCAGCCCGTGATCCCGTCTCCGGTTGTGGTCCGCCTGGCGGATAGACCCCAGCCTCAGCCCATCATCCTCTCCTCCAGCGTACCCGGCGTCACCGCCGAGCCTATAATTGAAGTCGAGTCTGCGCATATTCCCCAGCCTCAGGTCACCGTCCTCTCCTCTGGCATAACCCCCGTTACCACTGGCCCGCCCGTGACCCTGCCTCCGTTGATGGTCGGCGTCCCACCTCGGCGGCAGCCGGTGATCGTCGCCCGAGCGCCTCAGCCGCCGCCGTCGATCGTGGTGCTGGGCTCGGCAAGAGATCAGCCTCCGTCCCCGGAGCCTCTTCAGCCTCCGTCCCCGGAGCCTCTTCAGCCTCCGTCCCCGGAGCCTCTTCGATCTCCATCCTATCCGCCACGGCGGGTGATCGTGGTGCAGGGCTCGGCAAGAGATCAGCCCCCGTCCCCGGAGCCTCTTCAGCCTCCGTCCCCGGAGCCTCTTCGATCTCCATCCTATCCGCCACCGCCGATGATCGTGGTGCAGAGCTCGGCAAGAGCGGCTTCCCCACGCTACTCGCCAGTAATACGCGCGGGGTCAATTTCGGTCCCATCGCATCACTCCAGCTATTCGACTCCACGGGACTTTGAAGACCACGAGAGAGCCTATCCCCACGGCGTTGAGGATGTCGCTACCGGGGCAGCCGGCCTTCCGGCTATAAGGCAGTTCGAAAATAGCGAAATTAGATTACAGCCAGAGAATGGGTCCGAGGGCAAAGACCAAGCCCAGAGAGGTGTTATTTTGGAGACGCGAAAGACGGTTAGCATCTTGTCGGACGCACATCATACGTCATTTGTTGAGGACCTTTAACATCCAGATCGCAATCAAACCCGTCAACTTCCAACCTCGTAACGGTACTAGAGGGTCAGAAAGAGCGCTAATGTCGGAATTGAACCACCGGCTCAGAATTTGGGGATCTCTGGAGCACGAAAACATCACGAAGATGCTGGGAAGCGCTTTCATGAACGAGGTTCCGTCGGTGATCACAGAGTGGTGCACGGATGGGAACATTATGCAATATCTGAAAAAGACACCACAAGCTCATAGACGTAATTTGGTGAGTTGAATGTCTTTTCTTTATCTCGAGTGCGGAGATATTGATGCTGAAAACAATTGAAAGCTTCACCAAGCCGCTCTAGGGCTAAAATACCTCCAGACGGCATCCCCTCGGGCGATTCACTCCAATCTCAAGCCCGTAAGCGAGCCCTCCTTTTCCCGATTCAACTGTCCAGAGATCTCACTTTCTATATGCAGGAAAACGTTCTCGTCGATGGTGGGAGAGTCAAGCTCGCAGACATCGGGATTCTGGAGTTCCTCGAAACACAAGATGTCGGAGCCGAGATGCACGGAAGAATGGGAGACGCACGGTGGACGGCGCCCGAAATCCTCGAGGGACATCACCGTGGATGGCAGTCTGACATTTATTCTTTCGGTTGCTTGGCTCTTTGTAAGTCGAGTCTCAACTTTGCATGCGACAGAACCTCAGGACCTTAAACCCGGCTTCTCCAGTGATTCTCAGAAATGAACTCCCTTACGCAAGCTTGAAAAGCGACGTGGCTGTGTCAAAAGCTATATATAGAGGAGATTTACCTATCAACCGGGAAGCGGCCTCCGGTCTTCACCCTACTTGGAAGCTCTGCTGGGCACAAGACCCACAAAGACGTCCAGATATATCTGCGATTCTCGAGTCGGTGAGGGAGTCACCTGATTTGACTGGAAAACGCCATGCTAATTATATCCTAATGTATGATAGCTTGAAGCCTGGTGAACACCGCCGGAGCCTGCTGCTGAAGGGTCGTTCAAGCGATCTACCCGGACTTTATGCCAGCTAAACCCAAATTTGAAGGAATCGAGTCGAGCTCCGAGCGACGTGCTGCTAATAGACGAAGTTCTCGGATACCCAGCGCTGGCCCATGACAAGAAATCTCCTAGCACACTACAAAAATGGAAAACTAGCCTTGTATATAATACATGAATATATGGTGATGGAAGACTATTATGTAAAGCAGAACATTTATCCGTAGACGGTATAGCGCGGCGGAATACCTGTCCAGACTTTACATGCATCAGCTGCCCCAACTGTTGTCGAGCAGCAGCACAGGGGAGACCAGGCAGGATAGCCGGCGACTGAACGTTTGGAAGCGGATCAACGGATTTAAGGATGGGGATTATTACCTTACCACCGAGCCGGTTTGCCGGTGGAGGGCCGCATCAAACACGACCCAAGGCTGCCTCATGCGAGTTCGTCTGCCGCAGGCAGCGCGACTGCAACGTGTCCTGGTTCGGGATGTGTATTACGCGAGGCCGACGTCCCCTTCCTTGGCCGTACTTTTATATCACAACAGGGTTCACAACGTCCTTCACCATCGAGTCCCTCTCCTCGCCCTCTTCACGTCCAAAAACTTCCGCAAGACCACTTTTACGTCCCACAAGCCCCTTCTACCTTCAAAGCAACTCTTAACCAACGGTTCTCTCTCGCAAGCACTGGTGGCAGCGACAGACGTCGAACACACTTATTTTTACACCAGGTCTCTATTTTTTCGACTCCAGCGACACTCGCAGACGAATCTCGAGCTCTTATCCAGCAACTCTTTTGCGATTTGACTCAGGTTT
>WSTY01000836.1:0-14149 GCA_019633465.1 Tulasnella sp. 417 | reverse complement strand
AGGCCCGCCGGACTCTCACATTTTAGGCTTCTGCAGCGATTGCGATGAACTCCCCGGATCATCATCCCACCTATTCGCATTTAACTTATCGATGGGCTCTGGCACTTGCTCCAAACGGACTTTCGTGCATGCCCTTAACTCGGGTTTCCCTCACTTGCTATCTATTACCTATTAAGCTAGTTGTATTATTCTCCGGTTCGTGGATTGTGTCCTCGGTTCTTCTCGCGAACACCCTGGATAATGTCTTCTCTTCTCTCCTCTGTTGTTGCTCATAGAGCAACGTTCTCGTACGTCGACGCTTTACCAGATTCTTTGTTTGGTCTACTTCCAGAATGAATGGTCTGGCCTCCGTGGACTGTGACGCCATGTATTGTGGGTGGTTGAACGATGCTTTGAGCACTGGCTGCAACCGCATACCCTTGCGCTGGTCATCCAGGTATCGTGATTACTGAGACATTCTCCCTCTACCGGCCCATACCTTCATTAGTATGGCGAAACCGGTTTCCAGAGTTGATGCCCTCATAGTCTGTCCACACGTACGCTGGCCCCGACCCAGGGACGATCATCCACCAACCGAAGAGGCGCGCCTGACGAACACAAGGCCATGCCTGATCTCCTCCCTCGCCCCCGTTCCGGAACTCATATCCAAGGCACTTCCATCAATTGTTCGTCTGAAACCCTTCAACAGCCATTGAGCGTGTGAGGATGCCATTGTAAATGCGTTCGGAGTTGGGGACGAAGACTTTAGGCGACTACGATTATACGCTCCGCAGTGGATAGGTAACACCAACGGGCCACGTTATCACACGTCGCACGAATCCGCGCTTGGGCATTGCCCAAATCGAGACGTGAAGCAATTTTATAGGATACATGGGGTCGGCATAGAATTTCGCCCGTCCTTGCGGCAGGTTTGTTAGGGGTCCGAATATCGGTGATCGTTAGAGAATGCCGTGAGGATGGGTTACGAACGGACGAATGCCGTCGTTCAGGATCTGCGAGAAACAAAATTGCCCATGGGAATCGCTGGCTGGGCCTTGGCAAAACACAAGACAATAGAAAGACCCTGATCTGCTTCCGGTGTTCTGTGTCATCCGGAGTGTTTGCTTCTGCCTTCCTGCGCAGTCCTTACAGCAAACCTGTCGGTGGTGTCCTTGCGATAGGAGTTCGCTGGATGAGGCTGTGAATTGAACCCGTGGCTTGTTCGGGGTTTCTTTTTAGGACGTTGCGTGTAACCAAATTTATGTTGCGTCTATATATTAAGGCTCCACCCCCTCCCTCCCATTTTCGCCCGTCCGCACCTTCAGCCTCGACTCCCTATTCCAACCCATCCCCACCTGTACTTACACCCCCTTACACTTTTTTTCATCCTACTATCCTTTATAGGCATGTTCACCGCCTCCCGCATCCTCGCGTTCTCCCTCCTCGCGGCAGTCGCTTCGGCTCTCCCCGCAGCCAACACCGAGAGAAGCCCCGAGCTCGGTGATATCAGCGAGGCCGAAGCTATTTCCTTAGTCGAACGGGCTACCTTGGCTCCTGTCTACAGCAAGTGCACTCTCAACAACACCGTTGCAATTACGTTCGGTGAGTCCTCTTGTTTTAGATTTTGTACTGGACCCTGACTGCGGCTCCGTCCGTCGGTAGATGACGGTCCCTACACATGGACTACCGACATTGTGAACACATTGAGGACGTACAGCGCCAACGCAACGTTCTTCGTCAATGGCAACAACTGTGAGTGCAATGTTTTCTCGTGACCCAACTCGCGGTGGACCTGACCACGTGCTTCGTCCTCCAGTCCAGTGCATTTACTCTACCGACAATGAGAAACGTCTCAAGGCGGCGTACAACGCAGGCCATCAAATTGCTTCTCACACCTGGTAAGACTTTCGTTCGAGATGCGTCGATCTTTCCCCTGACGAGGATGAATCTCCTTCCAGGACCCACGCCGACTGGACTACGCTCACCAAGGATCAGCGTAGGTCGCACCCCTCGCGCCTCCTCCCATTCACCCCTCGCTCACATTTTATTTACAGTCAAGAATGAAATGAACAAAACCGACACGGCTCTGAAGAAAATCCTCGGCGTCAAACCCGCGTTCGTCCGCCCACCTTTCGGCGCCTACAACGACGCTTCCCGCGAGGTCGCAGCCTCAAACGGCCAAGCCATCGTCATCTGGGACTTCGACTCTGGCGATACCGCCGCCGGCGCGACTGTTGAGAAGAGCAAGGCTGCTTACAAGGCCATCGCCGACAAGAAGCCCATGTCGATCTTAACCTTGAACCACGAGACCCACGAGACGACCGTCAAGCAGGTGTTGCCGTACGCTTTGAATTATCTCAAGGCTAAAGGCTACAAGTTCGTCACTGTCGCGGAGTGCCTCGGTCACAGGGCTCCATATTCGATGAAGACGACTCCCGGAACGCGTGATGTGCGTCTCGCCCGATATTTCCCTTTGTCTCGCAACTTGCTGATAATCACGTTCTTTAAAGTCTACCTGGAAGTGCTAAACCCTTCCCTCACGCTGCCAACACCAACCTTTCGTTTGCGTCACCTCGTTCGTGCCGCCGTCGCTCGTTCACGAATATACTCAAGGACTATTGGTTTCATTTCTTGTTCCGCACTCTGGTGTAACTGTCTCTCTCTCTCTCTTCCTTTGGGCTTTCTTCTTTTTCTGTGTGTCTGTTGTTCTTGGGACTTTACACTTGCTTTACACACCCCGCCGTTATCCGCCCGCCTATCTCAGTCCGCAGAATTGTAGACGGCGGACCTTAGATTATCGCTTGCCCCCTACTCTGCTGTCTTCGGGCTTGATTCAACCCGGACTCACTTTCTGATCCATCATTTAGTCCGCTCTTTGGTTGCCGGCTTTGAGCCCTGGCACAAGTCGAGGCATATGCACCTCCGCTTTCGGCTGAATGTATCGTTTTGATGGCGGCTCTGTCGAACGAGATTCAGGCTAGGACTTGGGCGGCTTTACTCTTCGCGCTCCAATTAAAGGTCGGATTCTGAGTACGAAATTCTGGCCGGAGCGAAGCTCGGCCGCTCTAGTATATAAGAAGGCCGAGTCCATCCCCCCCATCTTCCGCTTCCGGTCTCCTAGCTCTGACGATCTTCAGCATGTTCACCACTTCCCGCATCCTCGCAGCAACCCTCCTCGCAACCCTTGCCTCCGCTCTCCCACCCCCACCCCCCAAGCTCACCCAGGACCAAGCTTTAAATATCGTCAGACGAGCTGCCGAAGATGTCTATACCCAGTGCTCAGCTCCCGACACCGTTGCTATTACTTTCGGTGAGTGTGCATTGTTGAACGAACCGAAGTTTGGTTCTGGGTTGAGAGCAGACCCCAATGACGACTTTTGTGTCGGACCAATCAGACGATGGCCCCTACAAATACAACACCGACATCGTCGGGATTTTGGAGGAAAATAATGCTAAAGCTACGTTCTTCGTCAACGGAGATAATTATAAGTCCAAATTACCTCTGGGTGGGGGAGGAGATGCTCTTGGCCTGACCTAGTGACCTTCCCTCTTCAGACGAGTGCATCTATTCTCAAGAGAACGAGAAGCGGCTCAAGAGCGCATTCTACGCGGGTCACCAGATCGCTTCTCACACTTGGTAAGTCTTCAGTTTGGGCTGGCGAAAGTTGTACGCGTACTGAATTTCGACGTTGCTTTCCAGGGCACACCGCGACTGGACTACTCTGAACCATGATGAGCGTAAGTATATCCAATCTGTTCCTCTATAGGCTCTCGTTCTCACCCCACCTCTCACCCCTTGCAACAGTCATGTCCGAACTGACCAGAACCGACGAGGCCCTCATGAAGATCCTTGGCGTCAAACCCGCATTCGTTCGTCCACCATACGGAAACTACAACGATCTTTCGAGACAAGTTGCCGAGGAAAACGGGCAAACCATCGTCATCTGGGACTTTGACTCGGGCGACTCGGTCGGGGCGTCGGCCTCCGAAAGCAAAGCGGAGTACGATAGGGTTGCTAACGAGAGACCTTCGACGATCTTGACTTTGAACCACGAGACGTACGAGACGACCGCTCATGACGTATTGCCTTACGCTTTGCGCATCCTCGGCGAGAAAGGCTACAATTTCGTTACGGGTGCGGAGTGTCTTGGTGGAATGGAGCCTTACGCCAACCGGACTGACCCCGCTGAGCGCGATGTGAGTTGACATGTTCATTGTTTTGACCTTCTGGTGTTGGGCGGTGCTGGCTACCCCTCTTCTTGCAGGGTTCCTGGACTTGCTAAAAGGCGCGTCGGAGCCTCCCATCGTCCGCCCGGCTCGAGTCAATTTGGAGGCCTCACCTCCGTTCCGTGAACTCCAACAAATTTTAGGCTTTTTGCAGCGATTGCGGTGAACTCCCCGGTTCATCATTCCATCATTCGCATTTAACTGATCGATGGGCTCTGGTACCTGGTCCAAAACGGACTGTCGTGCATTCCCTTAACTCAGGCCTCCCTCTCTCTGCTAAACACTTTCTATCTATTTCGTATTAAACTAGTTATATTATTCTCCGCTTCGTGAATTGTTTCCTCGGTCCTTCTCGCGAACACCCTGGATAATGTCTTTTCTTCTCTCCTCTGTTGTTGCTCGCAGGGCAACGTTCTCGTATGTGAACGCTTTACCAGTGAATGGCACACTTGCTGGGGGTCCGAATATCGGTGATCGTTAGAGAACGCCGTGAGGATGGGTTACGAATGCCGTCGTTCAGGATCTGCGAGGAACAATTGCCTGCGGATCGCTGGCTGGGCCTTGGCAAAACCCAAGGCAATAGAGAGAGACCCTGATCTGCTTCCGGTGCTCTGTATTTCCGGAGTTTCTGCGTCTGCCTCTTCTGCGCAGTACTTACAGCATACCCTGTCGGTGGTGTCCTTGCGATGGTGGTTCGCTGGATGAGGCTGTGAATCGAACGCGTGGGTTGTTCGGGGTTCTTTTTGGGACGTCGCGTGTAACCAAATTTATGCTGCGTCTATATAAAGGCTCCCACCCCCTCCCTCCCATTTTCGTCCGTCCGCCCCTTCAGCCTCGTCTCCCTATTCCAACCCATCCCCAACTGTCCTTACACCCCCTTACACTCTTTAGATCCTACTATCCTTTATAGGCATGTTCACCACTTCCCGCATCCTCGCGTTCTCCCTCCTCGCGGCAGTCGCCTCGGCTCTCCCGGCAGCCAACACCGAGAGAAGCCCCGAGCTCGGTGATATCAGCGAAGCCGAAGCTATTTCCTTAGTCGAACGGGCTACCTTGGCTCCTGTCTACAGCAAGTGCACTACTGCCAACACCGTTGCAATTACGTTCGGTGAGTCCTCGTCGCCAGCTGCCAGCATGCTTGTTTTAGATTTTGGACTGGACCCTGACTGCGGCTCCGTGGGTTGGTAGATGACGGTCCCTACACATGGACTACCGACCTTGTGAACACCTTGAAGACGTACAACGCCAAAGCAACGTTCTTCGTCAATGGCAACAACTGTGAGTGCAAAGTTTTCTCGTGACCCAACTCGCGGTGGACCTGACCACGTGCTTCGTCCTCCAGTCCAGTGCATTTACTCTACCGACAATGAGAAACGTCTCAAGGCGGCGTACAAAGCAGGCCATCAAATCGCTTCTCACACCTGGTAGGACTTTCACTCGAGATGCGTCGATCTTCCCGCTGACGAGGATGAATATCCTTCCAGGAGCCACGCCGACTGGACTACCCTCACCAACGAGCAGCGTACGTCGCACCCCCTCGCGCCCTCCTTCCTATTCAGACCTCGCTCACATTTAATTTACAGTCAAGAAAGAAATGACCAAAACCGACACGGCTCTGAAGAAAATCCTCGGCGTCAAACCCGCGTTCGTCCGCCCACCTTACGGCGCCTACAACAACGCCTCCCGCGAGGTCGCAGCCTCCAACGGCCAGTCCATCGTCATCTGGGACTTCGACTCCGGCGACACCGCCGCCGACGCGACCGTCGAGAAGAGCAAGGCAGCTTACAAGGCCATCGCCGACAAGAAGCCCAAGTCTATCTTGACCTTGAACCACGAGACCCACGAGACGACCGTCAAGCAGGTTATACCGTACGCTTTGAAGACCCTCAAGGCGAAAGGCTACAAGTTCGTCACTGTCGCGGAGTGCCTCGGTAACAAGGCTCCATATTTGATGAACTTGACTCCTGGAACGCGTGATGTGCGTCTCGCCCGATATTTTCCTTTTGTCTCGCAACTTGCTGATACTCCCGTTCTTTAAAGTCTACCTGGAAGTGCTAAACCCTTCCCTCACGCTGCCAACACCAACCTTTCGTTTGCGTCACCTCGTTCGTGCCGCCGTCGCTCGTTCACGAATATACTCAAGGACTATTGGTTTCATTTCTCGTTCCACACTCTGGTGTAACTGTCTCTCTCTCTTTCTTCCTTTGGGCTTTCTTTCTTTTCTGTGTGTTTGTTGTTCTTGGGACTTTACACTTGCTTTACACACCCCGCAGTTATCCACTTCACTCCCATACCGTACCTCCCCCACTCCCCCTTCTTCTCACCCCCAAAACGCAGGTTCTCGCTTTAGGAAATCTAATTCTGTCGCGAGACACCTCTGCTACACGACCATCTCCGTTCTCCCTTCGGATATTGCTTTCCTGTCGTCGTCGTTTGGGGATGTAGACTGTTCTCCTACTATCCGCACCAGTAAATGACGCCTTGTTCCGTCGTTTACTTTTAATGTCATACTTCCGGTCATTTCTGGTTTTGGGTAGCATGAAGCTCCGTTCGTGCAGGTTAGTTGGCGCGCTACGCCTACTACAGTTTGGATCCTCAAGGTTAGCTAGGCGTGGCCACGAGATGAATCGTGGCTTCAGATCAAAGGGGAAGGCCCGTTACGTTTGGTTAGAAACTTATATATGGGAGTATACAACATCATAAGGAGACCAAGCAGGACTAAAATCACAGCAATTTCCCCCAGGGGGGAGGGAAAGCGGAAATCGTATAAAACATTGTCTGACGTCTACAAAGCAGAGGATCCGGAGAGGGTTGCAGACGCCGTTATATCGAGTTGACACTGTGCGCTCAGGAGATTTCGGGCCGTTTAGAATCCTAACTATTCAACCATGTTCGAGGTGTCCTCTCGGTAGTATGGCTGGATACCGCAGCGGTCGGCTGCAACAGTATAACGCTGCAGTGTAAAGATGGCTTGCCCTCTCTGCACCAGTGGTACTCCCTCATCCTCCTTGGTTGCAACTACAGCGTTGATCATCTCCTTGGTAATGGACTTGTGGCATTCTTCCCTGCCCATCCTCTCTATAAGATTGCCGAGGCAGGTCATCGCAAGACCCTTCGCCCTCCAGAGCCCTCTGTCTTGCGGATCTAGTGCTCCCGTGTGCGACAGCACGTAGGTGAGGAACCCGCATGCTCCTCCCATCACAAGTGCGCGGTGGATTTGTTCTGAGTCCTCCAATGGAGATTTTGTGTTTGAAAGCCAGAGCAAGCGTTCCACGAGTTTGAGCGGTTCGTACGGGTTTGTTCCCGATGAGTTGAGTTGAGAGATTCCCTCATCCAGAGCGGATGATAAGGCATTGTGGAAAATCGACTCTGGGAGACAGCATAGAGTGCAGACGCTCCACATCTCTCGGTTTGAAACGAAGACCTTACGTCTATCCTGTCGATAAGACTCAGAAAGATACCTGATCCAACACCACATGTTGCACGCACCTTCTCCCGAGGTTCCAAATCCGGAGTATTAAGCGTTCAAGGATAAAGCGCCATGTCGACGAAGAAGTCCCCGAGTATGGAAAGCGTTACGTTGGAAATGGACGCCACGATTGATGGGAAGCCGAGCAACAAGATGAGGTTCCGCGATGCCAAGTAACGGCAGGTGCCCAGGCACCGTTGACCAGTCTTCTCTCTGTGGACGAGGCTGGCCAACGGCTCAAGGAATGGGGTAAGAGTGTCCGGGGAAGGAAAAACGGCCGGGTTGTCGTTGATCTGCTGACAGCATTCGGCGACCAGTGGCAGGAGCCGACGCTCATGGAAAACGGAGGTTTCCTGAGACGGTAACAGCGCACTCGGTCGCGGCTCGATCTGTTCTTGCTTGAGGATGCCTTTGAATATGGTTGAGAAGAGGTATACCTGGAGCGTCGTATGTTTCCAATCCAGTGAAAGCGTGTTGTCGAAAAGGGCGCAAAGAAGCCTAACCCCACAATACCATCTAGGGTGGAGTAATGTCTCCGAGTCGATGACCCGCTTACTAAAGTCAAAGATGATCGTATGGTCGACATTGTGAAAGAAGCTGGTCCCATGCCTCGTTGCCAGGTAGAGAACGATTAGTGCTCCCCGATGTCCATGCATCATTTTAGGTGTGATAATTTTCTTGAAGAAGATAGCGTCCATTGTACATTCCATCAAAATATTCAATAGTGTCATGGACGCAGTTTCGGGGCTGTCGTGGTCGAAGGCTCGGTGTCTAATCGTGTCAAGTTCATCGTCACTGAGCGTGAGCAGGGCACGAAACACTTGCACTCTTCGTGAATTCGTTTTAGCGATCCTCTGAGCTACAATTTCCCGGCCATTATGCCCTTCTTTGACGATATTTAGCAACCCATTTGCTGCTTTGCATCGTTGCTGTTGTGCCATTGGTTTACCGGGCGTGAGGTAGCGGGCATTGATCAGGTGGATTAGGAGTCTCTTCGCTCGTTTCTTGGTTAGACTTCTCAGTGCCTTTTGGGTAAGCATCGAAGCCCAGATTGTCCATTTTCTCGATCTCTCCTGAGAGTTTGTCGATTTTGTAAGTACTCGCTGAATTGCGATTGTGTGAGAATGGCTCACGACTTGCTCAGGATCGCTCAATGATGACTGCGCACTCCGTTCAGAAGGGCCGGAGTTTGTGTCCGAGCCCGAAAACCGCTCAATCAATACGGAGTCCACGGAGCCATGCATGGGACGACATGCTAGCCGTTGAGCTCCACCCATCATTCCCGTCTGCTCGATGGTGTGCCAAGTAATTGCCCCGTCGACGTGACATACTCTGGGGTGCTTCAACTATGTATGGGTTGGGTGATCCGTAATATATGCAATGATAATATGGGGGTGTAGAGGGAGGTGGTGGTTAGGGGGCGGGAAATTCAGGTGGCTGTTGCAATTGGAATGCCGGGCCGGTGACCTCGCTCTGGTTATCCACACACACACGCCACGAGGCTGACTATTGCTTCAGCTTCAGCTGAATCCAAACCATCACAGACATAAACCTCGAGAGACAGCTGTGCCCGTTAATGAATACGGGACTGCATGAAACCGTGAAGCTGCGAGCGAGACTTAAGCTCTAATGATTGCCAAGCAGGTTGCATCACCCCGGACGCCGTTATCTTATCTACGCTTGTCAGGAAGTGAACTTCGCGCGTCTTCTTGGTCTGATCCATATTCTCTCGAGTGGGAGTCCCGTCGATCGCGTAATTTCTGCCGCCGTGCTAATTCTCTGGATGGGGCAGATGGTCGACGATGCATGCAATATATGTTTTTCTGGTTGAGTAACAGTAGTAGAGTGAGTTAGCAGCAATCAGAATCAAGAGTGGCTGACCGGAACGCTCAATCGTCGGCGCGTAGAAAGCGAGTGGCATGGTCACGTGCGTCACCACTACAAGAAACATGTTTGCATTTCAAGCGAGCCAGTTCTTCCATGATAAATGCATATACAAAACGAACTGGCCTAGGTCTAAGTCTATAGTTAGGAAAGAGAAAACAAAGGGTATCCAAAATGACGAGGATATTTTATGGAGAACGCTGATTGCGATGACTTCCAACGGTCACGTCTCCCCGAGTAACGAAGCTCGCGTTGTCCTAATGAATTCTGTAACCGGCTCGGTCCCTTCTGAGGCGCTGGTGTTTCGGCTATCAGGAGGGTCGGTGATGCGTACCGTAGAATCCACAGTTCCTCTTCGAAACAGGCCCTCGCATGTTATCTGGAGCATCACTTCCGATTGCCATGACGTACGCTCCGAAACTATTTGGCTACCGGGACTCCTCTGCCACGCCGGAGATGTCTCCTCAGAGGAAGGCCAGAACATCCAAAGGGATGAATGGCGACGGTGGTGGCCGTGGCGAGAAAGGGCGCGGTACGGGCAATCCAGAGCTTGCACAAGGCGAGCAATGTGATGACATATCGTCGGGATCGACGTTTTGGGGCTTTCGGGCTACGTTCGAGATGGAGAGGAGCCGAAGATCCGAGCCTAGACGTCGCGGTTGCGGTGGCTTGGGTGGTGGTAGCGCAGAAAAGTCGGAACCTGCAGGGGGTGCTGACGGAGGCAACGCCGCTTTATCGGGATGGATGTCCTGGGGTCTTTCGGCCACGTTCGAGCTGGAGAGGCACTGAATATCCAAAGTTGGGCATCGCAGTGGCAGTGGCCAAGGTCTTAGCAGTGCAGAGGACTCGGAACCTGCATCGGGTGCTGACGGAGACAACGCCGCTTTGTTGTGATGGACGTTTTGGGACTTTTCGGCCATGTTCGAGCTGTAGAGGCGCTGAAGAACTAAGCCTAGGCGTCGCGGTGGCAGTGGTGGTAGTACGGAAGAGTGGGAACCTTCAGGAGGTGCCGACCGAGGTAACGTCGCATTGTCCAGATCAACGTTCTGGAACTCTTCGGCCGTGTTTGAGGTGTCCTCTCGGTGGAAGGGGCGGACCCCAAAACGATCCGCTGCCAGAGTGTAGCGCTGCAGCAAGAAGATGGCCTGGCCTTTTTGTACCAACGGGACCTTCCCATCCTCTTTGATGGTCACGACAAGGGCGATCATCTCCTCTTTGATGCAGCTGGAAAATTGCTCCTCGTTCATCCTTTCGATGATGTTGCCGAGGCAGGTCATCGCTAGACCTTTCGCTCTCCAGAGACCTCTATCGTCCGAACTTAAAACTCCCGTATGATGTAAAGCGCGGGCGAGGAATTCGCATGCGCCTCCGTTACTTAGCGCATGGCAAATTTGCTCCTTCATCACCTTCGCATTTGAGAGCGACAGTAGGCGCTCCACGAGGCCGAGGGGCTCGTACGGATTTGCAGTGGAAGAATCGAGGCGCGCTCGTCCCTCTTTCAGTGCACCAGACAAGGCGATGCTGAACGTGGACCCCGGGAGGGAGCCAAGGCAAGTGAGATACAGCTCCTCGTTTGCCGTAAGTGACCTAAGAATGTCCTATTAACCTCGATTAGAAAGCAACACATCATAGCCACAGAGCAGCCAAATTCGTTCCACGCACTTTCTCAAATTCGCTTGCCGATTGGAAATCAAGGGTCCACGGACTAAGCACCATGTCCACTAGGAAGCTCGCAAGCCTGGAAAGCTCCATGTCACGAAAGAGGTTCGCGATCGATGGGATCTTGAGGAGCGAAATCAGTGTGTAGACTCCGAGTCCACCTTCGGTGCAAAGCCTCCGCGGGCCAGGGTATTGCGGAAAGACAAAGTTAATCAACAGCTCTAAGAATGACTTGAGCGGAGTTGAAGATGTTAGTGCCTCCAACTCTGGGCTTCTTTCGATCCTCTCGCAACATCCGGCGAGGATTGGGAGTACTGGAAGGCCTCGGAGGACGAACTCGTATTCGGGCATGAGTCGTACGGTTTCCCTTCGTTCTTCAGTCACAATATGGATCAAGGATTTGAGTATGGGGCAGAGAACTGACGCGTCCGTTGGCCGCGGGGGTGGGGACGGCGGTTGGTTGGACTGCCGCCGCCGAAGAAGCATCTTTAGTTCCGCGGCCGGGGATTTCCGGGGTGTCTGGGCTACGTGTCTGAGGAGCAAACACAAGAGTTGGACCGCGCAATACCAATTTGGGCTGAGGACCTTTTCTTCACTAGTTATTCTGCGGCAGAAACTGAATATAACATGGCTGGGGATTTGCTTGAAGAAGGCCCAGGTATTTGTTGTAGCCAGGTACAGCATGGCCGCCGGTCCCTCCGTCCCATCATTCATCAGAGTCGAGATTGTTTCCTGGAAGAATGAAAAATTGTTCGGGTGGTTTGAAATCAAGCTCAGTAGCTGTTCGGATAACGTTGGGCGGTGGATGCAGTAGCCAATGATGGCCTTGGGGCCAAACTGGTCCAGCTCGTCATCGCTGAGCTTCAGAAGGGCTCGAGTTCCTTCCGTTCGCCTTGACGAGCTTTTAGCGAACCTCCGAGCTACAATTTCTCTGCCACGTTGCTCTACGTGAACAATATCTAACAGTGCTGCTGCTGCTGAGGTTCGCTGCTTTGCTACTTCAATTGGATCACCCTTTCCTTTATTAGCAGCGAGTAGTTTGTCGAGGAATCTCCTAGCCTTCCTCTTGTTATTTACAAGTTTCAGCATGTCAGAGGTTCGGCGAGGGCGTGATTTCTGTTTGCGGAGATTGACCTGTGGTTAGAGGGATCTGGAGACGAATTCCAGCTCGGTGCAAATGGCTCACCGATGGCTTGACATAGCTTGAGGGTAGTGGTGAGCCCCGCCGGGAAGGGTGGGAACTTGAACTTGAGCTGGAAAAATGCTCTATTAATACGCTATCCACAGAGCCTCGGGACGACGCGCGACTATGATGACTTCGCTGGTCATCTTGATCTGACTCATATCCCCGTGAGTAAGAGCCCTGCCGACGCCTTGCCTGTTGCAACTGTTCTCGAGACGGAAAAACCGGTGGGTTATGGCGTGCAAGGTGGTTGGACATCGGGACCAGTGAGAGTCGCAGAGTGAAACTCCGAATCAGGGTGGAGGTGTGTGGTTGATCAGAACGTGCAATTGACGATCAGAAAGCGTGTTCAGCGTCAGTTCTCCGCTACGGACCGGCCGGGGATAAAACGGGCTTGCGACAGTATCAAGTCGGTATCTCCAGTCGTAGAGTGCCGCTATGACATATGAATGTATCAAACGCGAAACGGTGCGATTGGCCATGTCTTTGTAATTGCCCCCAAATCGGGAAGGTCGGCCGCCTTGACCGATAGGGAAAAGGCGGCCTGATTCCTGAACCCTGCCCGGGAATCCCCTGCTCCGTCCGTTCGAAAAGCCGAGGACTCAGCCATCGACTGCTTGACGGCCAATGAGTGTTCGAGGATGTTGACGTGAGATAGGGGTGGGTTCTAACCTGAGAGCTGTGGTCTAGCATATGGAAGGCACCCTGATCACACGGCGCATTACCAGCTTTTGCCTCGCTTTCAACCCTCCCCATTGGTTTTCAGTGCGCAGAGCCTGTCGCAGAGTCTCGTAATTTGCGGTGGGGGATTGCCCGAAATGTTTGCCGCGTCGGGGTCCAACCGCAGCCGAACTCACGCATCGCCCTAAGGAATTATTGATCTGCGTGACCTCGTCCCTAGGCCTATTACGGAAATTGTTTCATGATCTTGGAATGAATCGGCTCGCTTCAACGACAAACCCTCTTAAGTGTTATGCGTTAGAATATAATGGTGTAGAACACATGTTGGGTGTGGTGAGAGGATGCTAAATTTGACGATTGGGTGTGAAAGCAGGAGGGGCGGGGTGGAAATCACAGCAGAGCGATTGTCTTGGCGAACGGGGAGAGAAGGCGCCCAGCGGCAGGGAAGTCCACGGCAAGACCCTGTTTACATCCGGTATTCTCTGCCCGCTCTCGCTCTCCTTGGGCCATACCAGGTTGGATCGCATCACACACCGGACCAACAAAAGGATTTTGCTATATAAAGACTCAGCCATCTCCCACTTTCGACCGCCAGGCTATCCCCTCTTACGCCTTCGTCCGCATTTCAACTCATTCCCCATCCCCCTCACGAACCTTCTCCACCCTCTCCTACTAATCCCTAATACTCTTCAACATGTTCACGACTCCTCGCCTCCTCGCTTTCTCCCTCCTGGCGACTCTCGCTGCAGCTCTCCCCGCCAATCTCACCGAGCGTGCCCCCGAGCTCGGAGATCTCAGTGAAGACGAAGCTTTGGCCTTGATCGAACGTGCCCCTCTAGCAACTGTCTACAGCAAGTGCACCACTGCCAACACCGTCGCTATTACTTTCGGTGCGTTTTTCTCCCTATGCGTCGGTTTGTTTTGATTTCATTTTGGGCTGGACCCTGATTGTCCCCCAACCTTTTGTTTGCATCGGCAGACGACGGCCCCTACATCTACAACACCGACATCGTCAATACTTTGAAGACCTACAATGCCAAGGCAACCTTCTTCGTTAACGGCAATAA